>JBBGZY010001973.1:0-17500 GCA_037952925.1 Lithobates clamitans
ATAAAAAGGGGCACTGTAATGTAAAGGGGCGCGGTGATATAAAGGGGGCTGCACTGTGACATGGCATTGTAATGTAAAGGGGCAATGTAATGTAAAGGGGACTTCAGTGTAAAGGGGCATTGTGATATAAAGGAAAATTGCACTGTAATATAAAGGGGGACTGCATTGTAAAGGGGCACTGTCATGTAAAGGGGCACTGTCATGTAAAGGGGCACTGTCATGTAAAGGGGCACTGTCATGTAAAGGGGCACTGTCATGTAAAGGGGCACTGTCATGTAAAGGGGCACTGTGATATACAGGGGGATGCACTGTAAAGAGGCATTGTAATGATTACAGTGCCCCTTTACATGACAGTGCCCCTAGCAATCAGAGTGCTCCTTGTAGTCATGCCCCCCCCTCCCTCTCTCTCTAATCACAGTGCCCCCTTCTTCTCTCTTCCTTCCCTGCACAGTCCTACCTTTGGCAGGGAAGAGGCAGAATTCAGCCTGTCTGTCCCCTCTGGGGGTCTCCCACCCGCAGACGATGTCATCTCATCAGCAGGGCGGGGGAGGGGGGGGGATAGGAGCTGCAGATCTGGATCATACAGTGCCTTGAAAAAGTATTCATACCCCTTGACGTTTTCCACATGTTGTCATGTTACAACCAAAAACGTAAATGTATTTTATTGGAATTTTATGTGATAGACCAACACAAAGTGGCACATAATTGTGAAGTGGAAGTAAAATGATAAATGATTTTCAACATTTTTTACAAATAAATATGTGAAAAGTGTGGGGTACATTTGTATAGCCCCCCCGGATTCAATACTTTGTAGAACCTCCTTTCACTGCAATTACAGCTGCAAGTCTTTTTGGGGATGTCTCTACCAGCTTTGCACATCTAGAGAGGGACATTTTTGCCCATTCTTCTTTGCAGAATAGCTCAAGCTCTGTCAACCGCAATTTTCAAGTCTTGCCACAGATTCTCAATTGGACTTAGGTCTGGACTTTGACTGGGCCATTCTAAAACATGAATATACTTTGATCTAAACCAGTGTTTCTTAACCTTTTACGGTGAAGTACTCCTGCAGGTCTAAAAAAATTGCCGAAGTACCCCTGTCTGTAAGTAATTTATATTTTTTTGGTGTTCTTGTTTCTGTGTGTCTGTAATGTCAGCATGTGTTTGCGATGGTTTTTGTTCGTATGCAATATCATTGTATGTGTGCATGCTGCAATGACAGATACACACACATAATATTTATATATATATATTAGGGCTGGGAGATTTTCTAAAAAAAAAAAAAATCTTCGATTCTCTTAAAAAAAACTTCGATTCACGATTCGAGTTTTTTTTTTTTCCCCCAGCCCTAATATATATATATACACACACACACACAAATCACAAATGAACACACTTGCAGACACACAAATACCCACAAAATCCCAAATTGACAGACTGGCAGACACACACATTGCCAAATTAACACACTCAGAGATACACACATATTATCTCAATTTAACACACTTGCAGACACACACACACACATAATCCAAAATTACCACACAGGTAGACACATGCACGCACATGAAGCCTACCAGTTCAGTGCCCACCAAATGCAGCCTCACCAGTGCAGACCCTCCTCAGTAAATCCCCCCCCCCACCATCAGTAGAGACCGACCCCCCCTCAGGATACCCACCTCCATCAGTGCAGACCCTCCTCAGGAACCCCCCTCCCCCCGCCCTTTATCAGTGCAGACCCCTCCCCCCCTCAGGATAACCCTCCTCCTTCAGTGCAGACCCTCCTCAGGAAATCCCCCCCCCCATCAGTGCAGACCCCCCTCAGTAAGTGCAGACCCCCTGCTAAGGAAATCACCCCTCCTCACCCCCATGCCCCTGGGCGGTGGGTGGAGGATTCAGTGTGCAGCCACCCGGAGAGTCAGTTGCTCAGAATGTCACTCTCCGGGCGGCCGTGGCGGGCTTCTGTATAGTGAAAGGAGGCAGCAGGAGTGAGAGTGAGGAGTCTCACTCAGCTCTCGGCGGCTTACCCCTTGCCCGAGGAGCATGTACCCCCAGGGGTACGCATTCCACGGGTTTAGAAACCCAGATCTAAATAATTCCATTGTAGCTCTGGCTGTATGTTTTTAGGGTCGTTGTCCTGCTGGAAGGTGAACCTCCGCCCCAGTCTCAAGTCTTTTGCCGACTCTAACAGGTTTTCTTCTAAGATTGCTCTGTATTTGGCTCCATCCATCTTCCCATCAACTCTGACCAGCTTCCCTGTCCCTGCTAAAGAAAAGCATCCACACAACATGATGCTGCCACCACCATGTTTCACAGTGGGGATGGTGTGTTCAGGGTGATGTGCAGTGTTAGTTTTCCGCCACACATAGCATTTGGCTTTTAGCTTAAAAAGTACAATGTTGGTCTAATCTGACCAGATCACCTTCTTCTACATGTTTGCTGTGTCCCCACATGGCTTCTCGCAGACTGCAAACAGGACTTCTTATGGCTTTCTATTAACAATGACTTTCTTCTTGCCACTCTTCCATAAAGGCCAGATTTGTGGAGATCACGACTAATAGTTGTCCTGTGGACAGATTCTCCCACCAGAGCTGTGGATCTCTGCAGCTCCTCCAGAGTTACCATGGGCCTCTTGGCTGCTTCTCTGATGAATGTTCTCCTTGCCCGGCCTGTCAGTTTAGGTGGACGGCCATGTCTTGGTAGGTTGTGCCATACTCTTTCCATTTTCGGATGATGGATTGAACAGTGCTCCGTGAGATGTTCAAAGCTTGGGACATTTTTTTTATAACCTAACCCTGCTTTAAACTTCTCCACAACTTTATCCCTGACCTGTCTGGTGTGTTCCTTGGCCTTCATGATGCTGTTTGTTCACTAAGGTTCTCTAAAAAACCTCAGAGGGCTTCACAGAACAGCTGTATTTATACTGAGATTAAATTACACACAGGTGGACTCTATTTACTAATTAAATGACTTCTGAAGGCAATTGGTTCCACTCGATTTTAGTTAGGGGTATCAGAGTAAAAAAGGGGGCTGAATACAATGCACACCACACTTTTCACATATTTATTTGTAAAAAATTTTTGAAAACCATTTATCATTTTTCCTTCCACTTCACAATTATGTGCCACTTTGTGTTGGTCTATCATATAAAATCCCAATAAAATACATTTACGTTTTTTGGTTGTAACATGACAAAACGTGGAAAATTTCAAGGGGTATGAAGACTTTTTCAAAGGCACTGTATTAACAAGTGGGCGATTACCCGCTTCTTATTATGAAAAGACCCCCAGCTCTCTGTGCAGATCTCCAGCTCCTCCCACTCCCCGCCCCGCTCTGCTGATAGGATGATGTTGTCGGCGGGGTGTGAGAACCGGGAGAGACAGGCGTGGCTGCATAGCGGGTGTTGAGTGCTAACTGTGGTCTGCATTACCTCTGCCCGGGGACATGGTCGCCACATACCTCCTGATCAACAACAGGCCACGGACCGGGGGGGTTGGGGACCTCTGCATTAGCCAGCTCTGGTTAGTACATGTGGCCCCTGGCCCACCAGGCAAATGCCCGGTGTGCCCCATGGCCAGTCCCTAGGAGTAGAGTGGGCGTCCCTAGGCAGGCTGTAATTGGCTGCAGACCACACACACCGCCCCCCACATGTGATGCTGAGCCACCATGATTGAAAGAACTGAAATCCAATAAAATGAAAGGGGCGGGCCAGTCAGGCTTGGGAGGTCAAGGGTTAAGATGACGCTGGATGTCCTCCAGCCAGGAAATGAGGAGGGATCTATAGGACTTGCTGCTGCTTCTAATGCACATGGTGAGAAGCTCACAGTGTGCAGTGACAATCAGAGGAAGCTGTTTCTGCACAGGAGAGGAGCCGCTACAACCATGCAAGACTGAAGGGAAGGCCGGAGTCCTGCTTTAAATACCCTAAAACTTTTTTTTTTTTTCCTGCCCAGGAGATGGAGAATGGCGGCACCTATCTGAGGTTTCTGTAGAGATTTGCGGGCAGGTTGTAGCCGTCTATAATGTGTTGGGGGGTTAAGGGGGGTTAATTGTCATTAAACAATAACTGGGAGAGAAGAGTAATCGGCCATTAAATCCTTCACATGTAATAATGGTGTGAGCCGGGACCTGTCATTTTCTGGGAGTGCTGGGAATTTATAGCTCGGCCCGCAGTCAGGAGGAAATGGTGATTGATGAGCCTTCTACAAGGGGAGTGTGGAGAAGACATGGCTCTCCTGCTGCTCCGGAGACGTGACCGACCCAATTAATGGCCATTACTGGGGAAGGGCTCACAATCAAAAATTAGGCATTTTTTTTTTTAGTCGTGTGAAGAACAAGCCGTTCTAACGGGAACGCCGAATATCCTTTTATGATAAAGGAGACGGTAAAGAGCGTATCCCAACCCTAGAAGAAAAATCTCATCTATTGCAGCTTATCAGGTGTGGGGGGGCGGTGTGCAAGAACATTTCCTACCAGTACAGATCACTCCCATTGATCCTGCCAGAAATCCTTCAAGTACGGATCATTCCCATTGATCCTGCCAGAAATCCTTCAAGTACGGATCATTCCCATTGATCCTGCCAGAAATCCTTCAAGTACAGATCATTTCCATTGATCCTGCAAGTACATATTACTCCCATTGATCCTGCCAGAAATCCTTCAAGTACAGACCATCCCCAATGATCCTGCCAGTACAGACCATCCCCAATGATCCTGCCAGTACAGATCATCCCCAATGATCCTGCCAGTACAGATCATTCCCATTGATCCTGCCAGTAAAGATCATTCCCATTGATCCTGCCAGTAAAGATCATTCCTATTGATTCTGCAAGTACAAATCATTCCCATTGATCCTGCCAGAAATCCTTCAAGTACTGATCATTCCCATTGATCCTGCCAGTACGGATCATTCCCATTGATCCTGCCAGTACGGATCATTCCCATTGATCCTGCCAGTACTGATCATTCCCATTGATCCTGCCAGTACTGATCATTCCCATTGATCCTGCCAGTACAGATCATTCCCATTGATCCTGCCAGTACAGATCATTCCCATTGATCCTGCCAGTAAAGATCATTCCTATAAATCCTGCAAGTACGGATCATTCCCTTTGATCCTGCCAGAAATCCTTCAAGTACTGATCATTCCCATTGATCCTGCCAGAAATCCTTCAAGTACTGATCATTCCCATTGATCCTGCCAGAAATCCTTCAAGTACTGATCATTCCCATTGATCCTGCCAGAAATCCTTCAAGTACGGATCATTCCCATTGATCCCGCCAGTACGGATCATTCCCATTGATCCTGCCAGTACTGATCATTCCCATTGATCCTGCCAGTACTGATCATTCCCATTGATCCTGCCAGTACGGATCATTCCCATTGATCCTGCCAGTACGGATCATTCCCATTGATCCTGCCAGTACAGAATACTCCCATTGATCCTGCCAGAAATCCTGCTAGTAAAGATCATTCCTATTGATCCTGCAAGGATCATTCCCTTTGATCCTGCCAGAAATCCTGCCAGTACAAATCACTCCCATTGATCCTGCAAATACAGACCATTCCCATTGATCCTGCCAGAAATACTTCAAGTACGGATCATTCCCTTTGATCCTGCCAGAAATCCTGCCAGTAAAAATAATTACTATCAATCCTGCAAGTACGGATCATTCCCTTTGATCCTGCCAGAAATCCTGCAAGTACAGACCATTCCCAATGATCCTGCCAGTACAAATCACTCCCATTGATACTGCAAGTACAGATCATTCCCATTGATCCTGCCAGAAATCCTTCAAGTTTGGATCATTCCCATTGATCCTGCCAGTAAAGATCATTCCTATTAATCCTGCAAGTACAAATCATTCCAATTGATCCCGACAGAAATCCTGCAAGTACAGACCATTCCCATTGATCCTGCCAGTACAGATCATTCCCATTGATCCTGCCAGTACAGATCATTCCCATTGATCCTGCCAGTACAGATCATTCCCATTGATCCTGCCAGTACAGATCATTCCCATTGATCCTGCCAGTACAGATCATTCCCATTGATCCTGCCAGTACGGATCATTCCCATTGATCCTGCCAGTACGGATCATTCCCATTGATCCTGCCAGAAATCCAGTGGGCTTGTGACCCTTTGTGCTCTGAACTGGAATCTTAAACCATGTTATCAGACTTACCAGTACTGAACACCTACCCCACCCCCCATATTATGGAGATGGGAAAAGGGGGAGGTGTTCAGTAGTCCCAATTAGTACAGCAGCTTAGAGTCCTTTTACAAATAAAGTATTAAAGTGGAACTAAACCCTCCTACCCTGAACAGCCAAGGAAGCCGTCATCTTAGCCTCTGTTTGATCTGCAGTTGCCATGGTGCTGCACATGTGATCAGTTATGACTCCAGCCATTTGATGGTTTGACACTTGGGTTGAGCACACAAGCAGTTTGTGACAGTTTCTCATTCATAGCATACCTTGACTGTAACTGTTCCAGAAAACACTTAGGGCCAGTTCACACCATAGAAACAGTCCTGATGTGATCCGGATGCGTTTCTGTATGCACGGTTCTTTACGCATTTTTGATACGTTCCAGTGCATCCCCCCCTCTTTTTTCTTTTGTGTGTTGTGGTGCGTTTTTGATGCGTTTTACTGCGTTCCAATACAGCAGGGATATGCAATTAGCGGACCTCCAGATGTTGCAGAACTACAAATCCCATGAGGCATAGCAAGACTCTGACAGCCACAAGCATGACACCCAGAGGCAGAGGAATGGTGGGACTTGTAGTTTTGCAACAGCTGGAGGTCCGCTAATTGCATATCCCTGCAATACAGTTTAGTGTGGGAAAACCTACTATTCATGCATTTTTGATGGAGAAAAAAAACACACTGGACTGCATGTGGTGTGAACTCGCCCTTAAAGCGGAGCACTACCCAAAAAGGGAAGCTCCGCTAGTCTGCCTCCTCCCTACCTCTGCATCCACATTTGGCACCTTTTGGGGGGGTGGGGGGTTTTGATGGGTGCCTGCCCCCACTTCCGGCTCACTTCACTGCAGCGAAGTGAGCCATTAGCCACCCGCCCCCTCCCCCCACTTCTTCCCCTGCAGCTGGCTCATTCACAAACTGCAGTGAGATTTGCACATGCGCAGTAGGAAACCGGCTGTGAAGCCACAAGGCTTCACTGCTGTCTTCCCTTAGCCAAGATGGCCGTGGCAGCACCCGAGAACTGATTCAAGAATCGGCTCAGGTGAGGACACTGCTGGATGCCTGAACAGGTAAAGTGCCCTAATAGTAAAAGGCAGCAGCTTGTATCAAACCGTATACACTCTGGTACACGATAATATGAGCGGACATTGTTACTCCGCCCGATACTAACCAACAACATGGCCGCCTCTGAGACCGGCGACAACATTTTCCTCCTTAGGCGCTGTTCTGTTAAAACAGCCAAGTCTTCTTGCACCGGAGTATATACGTTTGCCGTTGTTGTCTCAAAACAGCAATTTGTCTAAATTTCCAATTACTGATGGTTTACAATAAACCAGAAGGGACGTGATTGGAGATCTCGATGAAATGGCTATTTTGACAGGACACCGGTGTAGCGTCACATATGGCGACCCAATCACATTTCCCTACCCGCTGGAGTGCGCATGCACAACGCCACCATATGCATTCCAACACTTTTACGACAAAAAACTCCACACCCCTCACAGGCTCGCTTCGCTTGCCACGCTTCGGGCACGGCCGCGCTTTGCTCGGCATAATTATAATCTAACTCTATGTCCACTTGGATGGTGGGGCTTGAACCTGGACTTAGGGGTGGAGTTTTTTGTCGTAAAAGTGTTGGGACGCATATGGCGGCGTCGCGCATGCGCACTCCAGCGGGTAGCAAAATGTGATGGGTCGCCATATGTGACGCTACACCGGCACTGGCAGATGTAAACACTGCCATTTTTTTTTTTTTTTACATGGGAAGCAAAGATCATTTTTTTAAAATCTCATGCTTTCCATGGTAGAGGAGATATCTGGGGTCTCCATAAAGAGAACCTGTCATGCCTTATTCCAATAACAATGGATGTTTACATTTCTGAGTGACAGTGTAAAAATAAAATAGAATAAAGAATTTTTTTTTTTAAGCGTTCCCATCCGCTTCCGCGGAAGCGGACACTCCCGTCCACTTCTGAGTGTGCTTCTGCGCACACGCAGAAGCGAATGCATACATAGGTCGCGCACGCATAGGTAAGTAAACAGCGTTCGAACCACACATGTAAGGGAATCACCGCAAACGTTAGAGCGAGAGCAATAATTCTAGCACTAGACCTCTGTAACTCTGAACATGCACCCTGTAAGAAAAAATTAAAAGCGTCGCCTATGGAGATTTAAAAATTTGGGTACCATATATACTTGAGTATAAGCCGACCCGAATATAAGCCGAGGCACCTAATTTTATCAGAAAAAACTGTGAAAACTTATTGACTCGAGTATAAGCCTAGAGTGAGAAATGCACAGCTACTGTAAGTGGAAAAGAGGGTCAACAATGCCCATTTGAAGCCTCGCTGTGCCCATTTGCAGCCATAGGTCCCCTGAACTTCAAACTCAGTAGTTAAGGGTTCCTAGATGCCCCCTAACTGCAGCCAAAATTTGGGGTCTCTGGACCCAAAGGGTCCCGAAATGACATTGCTGCAGATGAACACAGTTGACAGACTTTGGGGCCCCGTGTCAGTTTTTTAAGCAGAGGCCCTAGTGAATTAAATGGCGATTGCTGCAATTTATGTCACACAAATTCTTTTTGAAAAAAAAAAAAAAAAAAAAAAAAAACACTTTCATGAATGAAAAAAATTAAAAAACACAATACTTACCATATATACTTGAGTATAAGCCAAGTTTTTCAGCACATTTTTTTTGTTCTGAAAGTGCCTCCCTCGACTTATACTCGAGTCAAGCACTTTTCTGCAGCAGAGAATGACATTTTCCGAACCGACTCTGGGGCCCCGTATCTCAGGGCCACTTGGTGCTAGGAACCCCAAATTTGGTGCGCAAACCCAGTGGAACTAGAACTACAAGATCTCCAAAGCTGGGGTTCCTAGCACCAAGTGGCCCAGAGATACAGGGCCCCAAATTCGTTTCGGAAAATGTCAAGCACTTTTCTGCAGCAGAGTATGACATTTTCCGAACCGAATTTGGGGCCTCGTATCTTGGGACCAATTGATGCTAGGAACCCCAGCTTTGGATATGTTGTAGTGCTAGATCCACTGCACATCAAATGTGGGGTTCCTAGCACCAAGTGGCCCCGAGATACGGGGCCCCAAATTCGGTTTGGAAAATGTCATTCTCTGCTGCAGAAAAGTGCTTGACTCCAGTATAAGCCGAGGGAGGCATTTTCAGCACAAAAAAATATGTGCTGAAAAACTCGGCTTATACTCGAGTATATACGGTAAGTATTGTGTTTTGTCATTTTTTTCATTCATGAAAGTGTTCTTTTTTTTCAGAAAGAATTTGTGTTTAAAAAAATTGCTGCGCAAATACCGTGTGACATGAATTGCAGCAATCACCATTTAATTCGCTAGGGCCTCTGCTTAAAAAAAATATATAGAATGTTTGGGAATTCTTTTTTACATGTTGGAGAGGAATGTCAGAATTGGCCCGGTATGGAAGTAGTTAAGCTTGTCTGTGTCGCTTATTCCTGCTCATGGCATCAGCCAGTGCACAGTACCTGTGAGCCGGATATGAAATTTCAGCTGCTGTGCAGATAGGCCGCAGTTAGCCCCGCCCCCCCAGCCCTCAAGACGTACCTGTGCACCAGAGGCAGAGGGAGGAAGTTCAGGGCGGACGTCATGTCCAGACCGCAGTCCAGCATGATGGTGGTGGATTTGAACTTGAGGATGTTGCATGGCAGCGTGGGATGACCCGACAGGCAGTACTGAAAGAGAAGCCCGAGGAAAGTCAATTAATGTTCCGGACCAATAGAGACATAAAATATTAAACAGCAGTCCCTGAATAGCAGGAGAGGAGAGGAGAAGAGGGCTGGGAGATTAGAGGAGATCACAAGAGCAATGACAGCTCCAAGCAAACACAGACTAATCGTGTCACCACAGGGGCCCGATTAGCATCACACACTGACCCCCCCCCCCCCGACACTGAGAGTAATACACAATCCCACCAATCAGGAACCGTAGTCACCTCTCACCTATAACAATTCCTCTCCTGTGTGCATGACTTATTGAAGCAGCCATTCCTCAGCCATGGTCCTGTGAAACGCAGGGGGTCCTCCAGAGATGGCGAAGGTTCCTTATACAGCGAGAAGCAGTGCACTGATTTGATTTCCTACTGGATGGTGCCAGCTTAGTTCTGGGCCCAATGTCCTTTTGCAGGAGGCACTACAGTGACCACCTATGTAAAGGGGCATTCCTTCCCCTGACCATCACTGTAAGATGACATCTCTCCTAATGACCACCAATGTAAGGGGGGCACCGCACCTCTCCTAATGACCACCAATGTAAGGGGGGCACCGCACCTCTCCTAATGACCACCAATGTAAGGGGGGCACCGCACCTCTCCTAATGACCACCAATGTAAGGGGGGCACCACACCTCTCCTAATGACCACCAATGTAAGGGGGGCACCACACCTCTCCTAATGACCACCAATGTAAGGGGGGCACCTCTCCTAATGACCACCAATGTAAGGGGGGCACCACACCTCTCCTAATGACCACCAATGTAAGGGTGGCACCTCTCCTAATGACCACCAATGTAAGGGGGGCACCTCTCCTAATGACCACCAATGTAAGGGGGGCACCGCATCTCTCCTAATGACCACCAATGCAAGGGGGCACCTCTCCTAATGACCACCAATGTAAGGGGGGCACCACACCTCTCCTAATGACCACCAATGTAAGGGGGGCACCGCACCTCTCCTAATGACCACCAATGCAAGGGGGCACCTCTCCTAATGACCACCAATGTAAGGGGGGCACCGCACCTCTCCTAATGACCACCAATGTAAGGGGGGCACCGCACCTCTCCTAATGACCACCAATGTAAGGGGGGCACCGCACCTCTCCTAATGACCACCAATGCAAGGGGGCACCTCTTCTAATGACCACCAAAGTAAGGGGGCACCTCTTCTAATGACCACCAAAGTAAGGGGGCACCTCTCCTAATGACCACCAATGTAAGGGGGGCGCCGCACCTCTAATAATGACCATCAATGTAAGGGGGGCACCGCACCTCTCCTAATGACCACCAATGTAAGGGGGGCACCGCACCTCTCCTAATGACCACCAATGCAAGGGGGCACCTCTCCTAATGACCACCAATGTAAGGGGGGCACCGCACCTCTCCTAATGACCACCAATGTAAGGGGGGCACCGCACCTCTCCTAATGACCACCAATGTAAGGGGGGCACCGCACCTCTCCTAATGACCACCAATGTAAGGGGGGCACCGCACCTCTCCTAATGACCACCAATGCAAGGGGGCACCTCTCCTAATGACCACCAATGTAAGGGGGGCACCGCACCTCTCCTAATGACCACCAATGTAAGGGGGGCACCGCACCTCTCCTAATGACCACCAATGTAAGGGGGGCACCGCACCTCTCCTAATGACCACCAATGCAAGGGGGCACCTCTCCTAATGACCACCAATGTAAGGGGGGCACCGCACCTCTCCTAATGACCACCAATGTAAGGGGGGCACCGCACCTCTCCTAATGACCACCAATGTATGGGGGCACCGCACCTCTCCTAATGACCACCAATGTAAGGGGGGCACCACACCTCTCCTAATGACCACCAATGTAAGGGGGGCACCTCTCCTAATGACCACCAATGTAAGGGGGGCACCTCTCCTAATGACCACCAATGTAAGGGGGGCACCGCATCTCTCCTAATGACCACCAATGCAAGGGGGCACCTCTCCTAATGACCACCAATGTAAGGGGGGCACCACACCTCTCCTAATGACCACCAATGTAAGGGGGCACCTCTCCTAATGACCACCAATGTAAGGGGGGCACCGCACCTCTCCTAATGACCACCAATGCAAGGGGGCACCTCTTCTAATGACCACCAAAGTAAGGGGGCACCTCTTCTAATGACCACCAAAGTAAGGGGGCACCTCTCCTAATGACCACCAATGTAAGGGGGGCACCGCACCTCTAATAATGACCATCAATGTAAGGGGAGCACCGCACCTCTCCTAATGACCACCAATGTAAGGGGGGCACCGCACCTCTCCTAATGACCACCAATGTAAGGGGGGCACCGCACCTCTCCTAATGACCACCAATGTAAGGGGGGCACCGCAACTCTCCTAATGACCACCAATGTAAGGGGGGCACTGCACCTCTCCTAATGACCACCAATGTAAGGGGGGCACCGCACCTCTCCTAATGACCACCAATGCAAGGGGGCACCTCTCCTAATGACCACCAATGTAAGGGGGGCACCGCACCTCTCCTAATGACCACCAATATAAGGGGGGCACCGCACCTCTCCTAATGACCACCAATGTAAGGGGGGCACCGCACCTCTCCTAATGACCACCAATGCAAGGGGGCACCTCTCCTAATGACCACCAATGTAAGGGGGGCACCGCACCTCTCCTAATGACCACCAATGTAAGGGGGGCACCGCACCTCTCCTAATGACCACCAATGTAAGGGGGGCACCGCACCTCTCCTAATGACCACCAATGCAAGGGGGCACTGCACCTCTCCTAATCACCACCAATGCAAGGGGGCACCTCTCCTAATGACCACTAATGTAAGGGGGGCACCGCACCTCTCCTAATGACCACCAATGTAAGGGGGCACCTCTCCTAATGACCACCAATGTAAGGGGGGCACCGCACCTCTCCAAATGACCACCAATGTAAGGGGGCACCTCTCCTAATGACCACCAATGTAAGGGTGGCACCGCACCTCTCCTAATGACCACCAATGCAAGGGGGCACCTCTCCTAATGACCACCAATGTAAGGGGGGCACCTCTCCTAATGACCACCAATGTAAGGGGGCACCGCACCTCTCCTAATGACCACCAATGCAAGGGGGCACCTCTCCTAATGACCACCAATGTAAGGGGGGCACCGCACCTCTCCTAATGACCACCAATGTAAGGGGGGCACCACACCTCTCCTAATGACCACCAATGTAAGGGGGCACCTCTCCTAATGACCACCAATGTAAGGGGGGCACCTCTCCTAATCACCACCAATGTAAGGGGGGCACCTATCCTAATGACCACTAATGTCAGGGGGGCACCACACCTCTCCTAATGACCACAAATGTAAGGGGGGCACCGCACCTCTCCTAATGACCACCAATGCAAGGGGGGCACCGCACCTCTCCTAATGACCACCAATGTAAGGGGGGCACCGCACCTCTCCTAATGACCACCAATGTAAGGGGGCACCTCTCCTAATGACCACCAATGTAAGGGGGGCACCGCACCTCTCCTAATGACCACCAATGTAAGGGGGCACCTCTCCTAATGACCACCAATGTAAGGGGGGCACCGCACCTCTCCTAATGACCACCAATGTAAGGGGGGCACCGCACCTCTCCTAATGACCACCAATGTAAGGGGGGCACCGCACCTCTCCTAATGACCACCAATGCAAGGGGGCACCTCTCCTAATGACCACCAATGTAAGGGGGGCACCGCACCTCTCCTAATGACCACCAATATAAGGGGGGCACTGCACCTCTCCTAATCACCACCAATGCAAGGGGGCACCTCTCCTAATGACCACCAATGTAAGGGGGCACCTCTCCTAATGACCACCAATGTAAGGGGGGCACCGCACCTCTCCTAATGACCACCAATGTAAGGGGGGCACCGCACCTCTCCTAATGACCACCAATGTAAGGGGGGCACCGCACCTCTCCTAATGACCACCAATGCAAGGGGGCACTGCACCTCTCCTAATCACCACCAATGCAAGGGGGCACCTCTCCTAATGACCACTAATGTAAGGGGGGCACCGCACCTCTCCTAATGACCACCAATGTAAGGGGGCACCTCTCCTAATGACCACCAATGTAAGGGGGGCACCGCACCTCTCCTAATGACCACCAATGTAAGGGGGCACCTCTCCTAATGACCACCAATGTAAGGGTGGCACCGCACCTCTCCTAATGACCACCAATGCAATGGGGCACCTCTCCTAATGACCACCAATGTAAGGGGGGCACCGCACCTCTCCTAATGACCACCAATGTAAGGGGGCACCGCACCTCTCCTAATGACCACCAATGCAAGGGGGCACCTCTCCTAATGACCACCAATGTAAGGGGGGCACCGCACCTCTCCTAATGACCACCAATGTAAGGGGGGCACCACACCTCTCCTAATGACCACCAATGTAAGGGGGCACCTCTCCTAATGACCACCAATGTAAGGGGGGCACCTCTCCTAATCACCACCAATGTAAGGGGGGCACCTATCCTAATGACCACTAATGTCAGGGGGGCACCACACCTCTCCTAATGACCACAAATGTAAGGGGGGCACCGCACCTCTCCTAATGACCACCAATGCAAGGGGGGCACTGCACCTCTCCTAATGACCACCAATGCAAGGGGGGCACTGCACCTCTCCTAATCACCACCAATGCAAGGGGGCACCTCTCCTAATGACCACTAATGTAAGGGGGGCACCGCACCTCTCCTAATGACCACCAATGTAAGGGGGGCACCGCACCTCTCCTAATGACCACCAATGTAAGGGGGGCACCTCTCCTAATGACCACCAATGTAAGGGGGGCACCGCACCTCTCCTAATGACCACCAATGTAAGGGGGCACCTCTCCTAATGACCACCAATGTAAGGGGGCACCTCTCCTAATGACCACCAATGTAAGGGGGGCACCGCACCTCTCCTAATGACCACCAATGTAAGGGGGCACCTCTCCTAATGACCACCAATGTAAGGGGGCACCTCTCCTAATGACCACCAATGTAAGGGGGGCACCGCACCTCTCCTAATGACCACCAATGTAAGGGGGGCACCGCACCTCTCCTAATGACCACCAATGTAAGGGGGCACCTCTATTAATGACCACCAATGTAAGGGGGCACCTCTCCTAATGACCACCAATGCAAGGGGGCACCTCTCCTAATGACCACCAATGTAAGGGGTGCACCGCACCTCTCCTAATGACCACCAATGTAAGGGGGCACCGCACCTCTCCTAATGACCACCAATGTAAGGGGGGCACCGCACCTCTCCTAATGACCACCAATGCAAGGGGGCACCTCTATTAATGACCACCAATGTAAGGGGTGCACCGCACCTCTCCTAATGACCACCAATGTAAGGGGGGCACCACACCTCTCCTAATGACCACCAATGTAAGGGGGCACCTCTCCTAATGACCACCAATGTAAGGGGGGCACCTCTCCTAATCACCACCAATGTAAGGGGGGCACCTATCCTAATGACCACTAATGTCAGGGGGGCACCACACCTCTCCTAATGACCACCAAAGTAAGGGGGCACCTCTCCTAATGACTAACAATGTAAGGGGGGCACCGCACCTCTCCTAATGACCACCAATGTAAGGGGGCACCTCTCCTAATGACCACCAAAGTAAGGGGGCACCTCTCCTAATGACCACCAATGTAAGGGGGGCACCTCTCCTAATCACCACCAATGTAAGGGGGGCACCTATCCTAATGACCACTAATGTCAGGGGGGCACCACACCTCTCCTAATGACCACCAATGTAAGGGGGGCACCGCACCTCTCCTAATGACCACCAATGCAAGGGGGCACCTCTATTAATGACCACCAATGTAAGGGGTGCACCGCACCTCTCCTAATGACCACCAATGTAAGGGGGGCACCACACCTCTCCTAATGACCACCAATGTAAGGGGGCACCTCTCCTAATGACCACCAATGTAAGGGGGGCACCTCTCCTAATCACCACCAATGTAAGGGGGGCACCTATCCTAATGACCACTAATGTCAGGGGGGCACCACACCTCTCCTAATGACCACCAAAGTAAGGGGGCACCTCTCCTAATGACTAACAATGTAAGGGGGGCACCGCACCTCTCCTAATGACCACCAATGTAAGGGGGCACCTCTCCTAATGACTACCAATGTAAGAGAGCACCTCTCATAATGACCACTAAAGTAAGGGGGCACCTCTCCTAGTGACCACCAGTGTAAGGGGGCACCTCTCCTAATGACCACCAAAGTAAGAGGGCACCTCTCCTAAAGACTACCAATGTAATGGGGCAACATTCCTAATAACCACCAGTGTAAGGGGGCACCTCTCCTAAAGACTACCAATGTAAGGGGGCACCTCTTCTAATGACCACCAGTGTAAGGGGGCACCTCTCCTAATGACCAACAATATAAGGGGGCACCTCTCCCAATGACCACCAATGTAAGGGGGCACCTCTTCTAATGACCACCAGTGTAAGGGGGCACCTCTTCTAATGACCACCAAAGTAAGGGGGCACCTCTCCTAAAGACTACCGATGTAAGGGGGAACATCCCCTAATGACACTGACACTTTCTGGAAACCAGTGACATTAATACAGTGATCAGTGCCAATACAATACACTGTCACTGTACTAATGACATTGGCTGGGAAGGGTTAACATCTAGGACCATCAAAGGGTTAAATGTGTGCCTAACAGTGCTTGTTGCATTTACTGTGTGCGGTTTTAACGTGCTTCGCAGGGAAACAAAACATGGCACCTCCCAGCTTGCATTCACAGAGCTCTGTCCTATCAGCCTCCTCGCCGATCAGCGGGTGCCAGCGGACAATCAATGGCCGGGACCCGCTGATCGGCTCGGCCCCTACCCCCAGGAGTGCTGGATCATGTATCTAGTACGTGAATCCAGTGCAGGAGAGCCGCTCTGCCTCCATACTCCCACGTGAGGCGGTCGGCAATTGATCAAAATGACACTAAAAATGATGATTCTGGTACAAAGCATTACAATGTCATTTACAAATGAAATAAAGTTTTTTTTTTTTTTTTTTTTTTTTTTCAATTTTGCATTTATTTAAATGGAAAATGTGTCATCATTTCCCAGGAGTCAGTGGGCAGTACTGTGAGCAAAAATCGCGTTATTTCCCGACAGGAAATGACGCGGTTTAAGGCGGTTGCCCATAACAACGTTGTTATAGGAACTTTCTAAACAATCGGCGCTGCCGGAGCATCGCGCACACGCGATAATCGAGAGGTGCGCGCTGGTTACCCAGAATGCACCTCTCCATCGGTAATCCAGGAAGAGACTGGGCTTCACATGCCCACAATTATCATGGCAACGGCAAGAAGAGGATTTTAATAATAGTGAGTATAAAAAAAAAAATTAAAAAAAAAGATATCATTCATAGCAAACATCTATAAACTTTATTTGTGTAATTAACCACTTAAGGACCAGCCTCGTTTTGGATTTTAGGTGTTTACATGTTTAAAACGGATTTTTTTTGCTAGAAAATTACTTAGAACCCCCAAACATTATATATTGTTTTTTTTTC
>JBBGZY010001973.1:20000-112500 GCA_037952925.1 Lithobates clamitans
CTGAGGAGGCACAAATATGCAGCACTGATGAGCAGCCTTTATGGGCACTGACAGGTGGAAGTGATATGCAGCACTGATGAGCAGCCTTTATGGGCACTGATAAGCAGCACTGATGGGTACTGACAGGTGGAAGTGATACGCAGCACTGATGAGGTGCCACTAATATGCAGCACTGATGGGTACGGATGGGCAGCCTTTATGGGCACTGACATGACAGGTGGACGCAATATGCAGCCCTTATGGGCACTGATGGGCAGCCTTTATGGGCACTGACAGGTGGAAGTGATATGCAGCCCTTATGGGCACTGATATGCAGCACTGATGGATACTGACAGGTGGAAGTGATACACAGCACTGATGAGGTAGCACTAATATGCAGCACTGATGGGTACGGACGGGCAGCCTTTATGGGCACTGACATGACAGGTGGAAGTGATATGCAACCCTTATGGGCACTAATATGCAGCACTGATGGGTACTGACAGGTGGAAGGGATATGCAGCACTGATGGGTACTGACAGGTGGAAGGGATATGCAGCACTGATGGGTACTGACAGGTGGAAGGGATATGCAGCACTGATGGGTACTGACAGGTGGAAGGGATATGCAGCACTAATGAGGATATGCAGCACTAATGCACTAATATGCAGCATTGATGGGTAGCCTTTATGGGCACTGATGAGGAGGCATGAATATGCAGCACTGATAGGCAGCCTTCATGGGCACTGACAAGTGGAAGCGATATGCAGCCCCTTATGGGCACTGATGGGTACTGACAGGTGGAAGTGATACGCAGCACTGATATGCAGCACTGATGGGTACGGATGGGCAGCCTTCATGAGCACTGATGAGGAGGCACAAATTTGCAGCCTTTATGGGCACCTGACAGGTGGAATTGATATTCAGCACTTATGGGCACTGATATGCAGCGCTGATGAGCAGCCTTTATAGGCACTGTTATGCAGCAATGATGGGTACTGATGAGGCACAAATATGCAGCACTAATGGGCAGCCTTTATGGGCACTGACAGGTGGAAGCGATATACAGCCCTTATGGGCACTGATGAGCAGCCTTTATGGGCACTGATGAGCAGACTTTATGGGCACTGATGGGCAGCCTTTATGGGCACTGATGAGCAGACTTTATGGGCACTGATGAGCAGCCCTTATGGGCACTGATGAGCAGCCTTTATGGGCACTGATGAGCAGCCCTTATGGGCACTGATGAGCAGCCCTTATGGGCACTGATGAGCAGACTTTATGGGCACTGATGAGCAGCCTTTATGGGCACTGATGAGCAGCCCTTATGGGCACTGATGAGCAGCCCTTATGGGCACTGATGAGCAGCCCTTATGGGCACTGATGAGCAGCCCTTATGGGCACTGATGAGCAGACTTTATGGGCACTGATGAGCAGCCCTTATGGGCACTGATGGGCAGCCTTTATGGGCACTGACAGGTGGAAGTGATATGCAGCCCTTATGGGCACTAATATGCAGCACAGATAAGCAGCCTTTATGGGCACGGATGGGCACTGACAGGTGGAAGTGATACACAGCACTGATGAGGTGGCACTAATAGGTACGGATGGGCAGCCTTTATGGGCACTGATGAGGAGGCACGAATATGCAGCACTGATGGGCACTGACAGGTGGAAGGGATATGCAGCACCGGTGGGCAGCCTCTATGGGCACTGACGGGCTGCATGAACCCCTCGGCGGACCTGGTGATCCGGCCAGTAAGTCTGTTGTTTTTCAACAGAACAAGCTGTCCTGCACATGTGTCAGTTTACAGGAATGAGACAAACCATTTACCCGCTGACAGGGGTGCTTAATACAAATGATCACCTTGCATTTATATGAAAACCTTTATCCCAAAAGGAAGAAAAGGTTTTTTACTGTAACTGAGTATAAAGTGTTCGCTGGAAGGGGGTTTGGCTTCAACTTGTTAGTGTATCTAAATCTGCCAGTACACCTAACACTCCCCTCCCCTCCCCTCCAGAGTGGGGGGGTGGGGCTGTAATACAGGAGGTGTGTTATTGGTCAGATCATCAGGTGAAAACAGAGAGGGGGTGGAGCCTGAAAAAAGAAAACAAATGCAGCCACCACATCTAATGGTTGTTAAGCTGCAATATATTACGTTTTTGGTTTAAATATTGCTGTAAATAAAGTTGTTCTCAGCAGGCTGTGGGGTGGGGGTGGGGTGCTCTCTCTATGTCACATGTGTCACTGTGTGGAGTCCCCCTTTAAATAGTGAACATCATGTGGACAGACAGACAGAAGGCTGCAGATAACAATAGGTGGAGTGTGATGTGAATGTTGTATACAGATAATGAGGACAGAGATGAGAGGATGGAGACCAGGGACATTCGCCCCTCTCACTAACAGAACATTCGCCCATAAACTGATCGACTCACCAGCTTCATCTTCCCCTCGCACCTCCAGCACCGGTTCACTTCCGGGAGGCGCGCACGGCACGACGGGACTGGTAGTCCGCGCCGCCGCCAGACGTCACTTCCGCTCCAGACACGCTCCAAGCGTGCGAAGAAGGCGTGTCCCGCCGAGTCTGACCCGCCAGGGGAAGGGGGGCGTGTCCCGCCCTGTCTGTCCCGCGAGCGGCTGCGCCCCGCCTCCCTCCAGCCTGTTAGAGGGCAGGAGCTCGGCCCCGCCTCCCCCCCGGCAATGCCCCGCCCAGTCTGCCCGCGCTGCCCTCTGGGAGATGTAGTCCCGGCCCCTCACTCCCCGGGGAGCAGCCGGCGGTGTCGGGAACTACAACTCCCAGAGTTCCCCCCGCGGGGCCGCTCGGCCAGTCTGTGTGAGTGTGTGTGTGTGAGAGAGTGTTGAGGTTGGGGGGGGTGGTGGTGGAAGGTGCGCGGTGCTGAGTGTCAACATGGCGGCCGGGAGACAGACAAAGACGAGTCAGGCGGCTGGGATGTGAGCGGCGGGGGGGGAGCGCTGAGGAGCGACGGCGGACTTCATCATCACCACCACCCCGGAGAGAGAGAGGGCCCGCCGCCGGGCTGTACACCGCTACTGTACAGGTGAGCGACATCCTCCTCCCTCCTCCTGTCATATAATCACACAACTTCACCTCACCGTCACCATGGAGACCCCACAAGACAGGTCACCCCCCCTCCCCCCACAGACTGTAATCATCAATAATAATAATAATAGAGATGCAATCTATAGAGGGGACCCCCCCCCACATTATCATCAATATATAGAACATCATCCCTACTAATATTCCTGATATTTATTATTATTATCATCACTGGTAACATTGTTATTTATAAAGTCTCTTCACTAGACGTCTCCTCCAATCACACTATTCTCCCCCATCATCTTCATCATCATCTTCATCATCATCATCATTATTATTATTATTATTATTATTATGATGACTCTGGCAGTGATGTGTCCAGAGATACCGATATCACTACTACTCCCATCATCACTTCTGCAGTTTAGTTCTTTATCACTTCTTTCTTGTTATTATTATTATTAATGTTTTCATTTTTATAATATTATCACACCATCAGGAAAAAAAAAATATATATCTATAGATATATATCATTTGCACTTATTATTATTATTATTGTTATTATTATTTTTAATTGACATTGTTATTATTTATTATTATGAAGTCTGTGTTGGTTGTGTGTCTGACCATGCTGACACCAGTACTGCTGTTATTATTGGACCATCATCTGGAATTGAAAGTACACACAGACCAATCACACCTACTATTACTAATATTTGTTATTTATTAAATGTTTTAATCAAAGCTTTATTATTATTATTATCATTCCAGTATTATAAAATCTTAGCTAGTTGTGTGTCTGACCATCCTCTCACTATTACTGTTCTTATTTTATATAAGTATTTACTATACTTATAAGAATTTATAACACACAACTTGTCAGTACTAATAATACCAGCAGTGTTACTATCGGTACTTCCACACACATCACTGCCAGAGTCCTAATAATAATAATACAACTCTGCTATTGATGTTTCCAGATATAACAATATCACCACTACACATAATAAGAAGATGAGTAATAAGAATATGTAGTAGTGATATTGTTATGTCTGGAAAAATCACTGCCAGCAAAGTTGTATTATTTTTATTATTAGTATTTGTAGTCCTGATATTGTTATGTCTGGAAACGTCACTAGCAGATTTGTATTAATACTAATAATAATGTAGTACTGATATTGGTATGTCTGAAACATCACTAGCAAAGTAATAATAATAATAATATTAATAATAATATCATTATTATGTAGTTCTGATAGTATGTCTGGAAACATCACTAGCAGAGTTGTAGTATTATTATTATTATTATTATTATTATTATTATTATTATTATTATTAATTCAACTCTGCTAGTGATGTTTCCAGACATAACAATATCAGAACTAAATAATAATAATAATAATAATAATAATTATTATTATTATTATTATTATTATTAATAATAATAATACAGTACTGAAATTGGTATGTCTGAAACATCAGTAGCAGAGTAATAATAATAAAAATAATACAACTCTGCTAGTGATGTTTCCAGACAATATCAGTACTACATATTGTTATTATTATTATTATCATTATGTAGTACTGATATTGTTATGTCTGCAAACATCACTAGCAGAGTTGTATTATTATTATTTTTACTCTGCTATTGATGTATCAGACATACCAATTTCAGTACTGTATTATAATAATAATAATAATAATTATTATTATTTAGTTCTGATATTGTTATGTCTGGAAACATCACTAGCAGAGTTGAATTATTAATAATAATAATAATACAACTCTGCTAGTGATGGTTCCAGACATAATATCAGAACTACATAATAATAATGATATTATTATTATTATTATTATTATTATTATTACTTTGCTAGTGATGTTTCAGAAATACCAGTATCAGTACTACATTATTATTATTATTATTATTATTATTATTATTATTATTATTATTATTATTATTTATGTAGTACTGATACTGGTATTTCTGAAACATCACTAGCAAAGTTATAATAATAATATTATTATAATAATACAACTCTGCTGGCAGTGATGTTTCCAAACATAATATCATTACTACATATTCTTATTATTCATCTTCTCATTATGTGTAGTAGTGATATTGTTATGTCTGGAAACATCACTGCCAGAGTTTTTTTTATTATTGATAATAATAATAATAAAAATACAACTACGGCAGTGATTTTTCCAGACATAACAATATCACTACTACACATAATGAGAAGATGAATAATAAGAATATGTAGTAATGATATTATGTTTGGAAACATCACTGCCAGAGTTATTATTTATTATTATTAATATTATCAATAATAACTCTGGCACCAATGTTTCCAAACATAATATCACTACTACACCTAATAATAATAATAATAATGACTCTGCCAGTGATGTGTCTGGAGGTCACTGACATTAATACTGCTGGTATTATTACTACTGCCAAGTTGTGTGTTAGGAGGTGCTGAGTTCAGTATAGTAGTGATGATGATGATGATGATGATGATGATGATGATGAAGATGATTGTGTGAAGTCGGTCCCATTACTCTCTGCATTCCTTGTATCTCTAATGATATTACTACACTATTGTTACTACTCTGCCATCCGTGTGCTTGGAAACTCTGGACTTTTAACTGCCATCATGATTGTTCTTACTATTATCAGGACTCTGCCAGTGATGTGTCTGGAGGTGGTGACATTAATACTACAACCGGTATGGGTAGTATTAATATAAAGGCTGACAGTTGTGTTTTAGGACATGCTGACTTTAGTAGTGTTACTATTAGTTTGGTAGTAATAGTGATGATAATAATAATATTGTGTTTCTGGAGGTCCTGACATTATTACTGCTGTTAATACTCTGAATAATAGTGCTACAAAGACTGCCAATTGTGTGTTGGGGGAGCTCACTTCAGTATCATTATTATTACTATTAATCTGCTAACTGTGTCTCTGCTGACTTTAGTGTTGTTGTTGTTATTAATAATGATGACTGTGCTGTGTGAAGTCGGTCCCATTACACTCGGCCTTCTCTGTATCTTATTGATATTATTACACTATTGTTACTTTAGTATAACACTCTGCCAGCTGTGTGCTTGGGAACTCTGGACTTTTTTTTTTTCTTTACTGTTGTTTTTTCTTGCAACATTGTTGTTGTTGTTATCATTGATATTGTTAGTATTATTGGTGATGCTGTTATCATTGCTATGATTGGTGTTTGTGGTGTAGTTGGTGGTGTTTGCAGTAGTGTTTTTTTTCTTTCTTCTAAAGTCTCTTCCGTGTGTGTTGGAGGTGCTGACATTGATATCACAGTTTTATAGTTCTGTTATTATACAGGATGTATCTATAGTGTCAGCAGTGTACACCACACAACTAATCGTTTGTTATCATTATTCGTTTTTGTTATTACTATTATGCCAATTTATGCTGATGTATTATTGTTATTATAAAGCTGATTATGGTATAGACTCTGCTGGGTACTGACATCTCTTATTACTCCCATTGTACTGATTTGTATGTTAATATTATATTATATGTTATTATTATTATTATAATATAGCCGTCTTTGCCAGCTGTGTGTTTGCAGGTGCTGACGTTGCTATCCCTGTTCTGGTAATGATGAGTATTATAATGAAGGATGTCATTGTATGGACGGTGGAAGTGATAACGGTGGTGGTCATATTAGATTGGTGATAATACTCGGCACACATGTATGGACTGTGTGTGTGTGTAAGTGATGACAGTGGTGGTATTATATTGGTGATAACACTTTTGCCTTGCACCTCTTCCCTATGATCATTGCACTTCATTCCTGAGGATCTGACCGCTCCTGATAACCTTCTACTAATACTGCTATTAATGCTGGGGGTTGTCCCTGTCATGCATAGTTAGGTGTATGGACTACTATACCATGTTCCTTTTAGATTTACCTTCAACTGTGGTAGTGCAAGGGCCCACCTCATTCCATCCCAACTGAAAGTGTAATTTTAGGTGTGACCTCCTATTATATGGTTTTTGGTAAATCTAAAGGACAATTTTGTATAATGTATGGGCCAGCCTAAGTCCCCTTTCACACTGAGGAGCTTCTAAACTGCCAGTAAAACATTTGAGCGCTTTCGAAGAGCTTTTCAGGCGCTTTCGAAGAGCTTTTCAGGCGCTTTCGAAGAGCTCTCCATTCATTTCAACAGAGAAAGGCCCTTTCACACTGGGGAGGTTTGCAGGCGCTATTGCGCTAATAATAGCGCCTGCAAACCGACCCCAAACAGCCGCTGCTGTCTCTCCATGTGTGAAAGCCCCGAGGGCTTTCACACTGGAGCGGTGCGCTAGCAGGACGGAAAAAAAAGTCCTGCTAGCAGCATCTTCATAGCGGTGAAGGAGCGGAGTGTATACACCGCTCCTTCTTCACCGCTCCTGCCTATTGAAATCAATGGGACAGCGCGGCTATACCGCCAGCAAAGCGCCTCTGCAGAGGTGCTTCGCGGTGGTTTTTAACCCTTTCTCGGCCGCTAGCGGGGGGCAAAATCACCCCGCTTGCAGCCGAATACCGACGTTACAATAGCGGCGCTTTACCGCAGACGCCGCCCCAGTGTGAAAGGGCCCGAAGGGGCGTTTTTTTTTCACCGCCCAGCCCACTGTGAAAGCATTCATTGATATTATTGGAATTAGGTTTTCGTGAGCTTCTCAGGCGCTTTTTTTTTTTTTTTTGCGTGAAAGCGCCTCAGTGTGAAAGGGGGTCTAAAGCCTTCGTACACACGATCGGATTGTTGGCCAACAAGAGCGTCAGACTTTTTTTTTTTTTTTTGTCCAAAGGGCGCGTGGCGTGTCTTGCATGCTAACGGCACACAATTGTCCACCAACAAACACGAACGGAGTGACGTACTACGTGGAATTTCAGCTCTTGAGCGCCGACCCTTTGGGCACCTTCCGCCAAGGTCGTGTTTTGGTGAGCGTTGATTCCGAGCATGCGCGTTTGTACTTTTGTGTGACGGACTTGTGTACAGACGATAGGAAAATCTGACAACGGACCGTTGTCGGCCGAAAATTTACTAGCCTGCCATCCAACATTTGTCGGTGGAAAGTTGGCCAACAATTGTCTGAAGGAGCGTACTAACGGTCAGATTTTAGGCAGTCTCTCATCGCACAAAAATCCGATTGCATGTACGAGGCTTTAGGAGTAAATGCTGATGTCTCCAGAGTGAGAGCCCTTATGTTGTTATTATTAGGATCTCTGGTCTGGCTATTATTATTATCATTATTATTATTAATATTATTATACAGGATTTATATAGCGCCGACAGTTTGCGCAGCGCTTTACAACATTAGAGCAGACAGTACAGGTACAATACAACACAGGGGGAATCAGCGGGCCCTGCTCGTTAGAGCTTACAATCTAGGAGGTTCAGGTATTATGGAGGTATTAAAGTGGTGTTCCTGCCGAAATGATACTTTTTAAATAAAAATACCCCTATAATACACAAGCTTAATGTATTCTAGTAAAGTTAGTCTGTAAACTAAGGTCTGTTTTGTTAGTTTATAGCAGTAGTTTGTTATTTTATAAACTTACAGCAGGCTGTGGCCATCTTAAGTGTGGGCATCTGAAGCCAGACTGTATTTCTTCCTGGATCTCATCCTTGCAGATCTCGCACATGCTCAGTGCAGCACAAGCAGTGTAATAGGTTTCAGGTCAGGTTTCCATAGCAACGGCAGTGTCAGAGGAAGTTGCCGCCCCTTCCCAGGAGGCATTGCAAACAGGAAATGATGCGATGGGCCACGGCCAGGGAGGAGGAAGTGAAAAATGAATACAGCAGATATACAGTAGGTGCTGAGAAAAAAAATAAAAAAATATCCAATTCGTTTACAGTGCACAGTTTAGTGAGGGATGCTGAAGAGTTGTAAAAGTGGGTGGAACTCCACTTTAAAGTGGTTGTATAGTCATTTTTTTAACTTTTACCTACAGGTAAGCCTATAATAAGGCTTACCTGTAGGTAAAAAAAAATATCTCCTAAACCTGTATGGTTTAGGAGATGTTCCCCTTGCTATGAGCCGCCGGCTGCAGCGGCGCATGCGCACAGGGGATTCTCGGCTGAAGGCCCGGCAAATGCCGGACAAGAGATCTCCCGCGCGCATGCATGGCAGTGGATGACATCGCGGCTCCAGCCACTCACATCGCTGGAGCCGCCATACCCGGAAGACAACATGTCAGCTACCTCGGCGTGGACCAGGTAAGATACCGACGCCTCGTTCTAAGGCAAGTATTTCATAATGAGCTAGTATGCAGTGCATACTAGCTCATTATGCTTTTTGCCTTACAGGGGTATTAAAAAAAAAAAAAAGTGTCAGCAGGTATACAACCGCTTTAAGCTGGCCATACACCATGCAATTTTTCTTATGCAATTTTCTTTTAGATTTACCTTCAGCTATGTAGTGCAAGAGCCTGCCTGAGTGCATACAAATTGAAAGTGTTGAGGTTTGACCTCCTATTATTATATGGTTTTGGTAAATCTAAAGGAAAGTTGTACAAGAAAAATTGTATAATGTATGGCCAGCCTTTAGGAGTATATTCAGATTTCCTTTACATAGGACCCCATACACACGATTAGATTTTCTGCAGATTTGTGTGCTTCAGGTTTACCAAAACCCTATAATATGAGGTCAAACCTTAAGGTCAGGTTTCCACTATTGCGACCTGAAAGTCGAGCGATTTTTGCCGCGATTTTGATGTGATTGGAAACAACGCCTGTGTATTCTTGAGGTCTATGGACCTCAAAGTCGCATCAAAGTGGTACCAAAGTAGGGACTACGTTGAAGTCGCGCAGATATGAACGGTACTCGTTGGAAATCATGGGGGACGACTTGTCATGTGACTTTGCAGACACAAGTGGAAACCGAGCCTAAGCGTTTTTCAATTTGTTTGCAGTCAGGCCGGCCCTTGCACTACATGGGTTTTGGTAAATCTGAAGACAAAAATCTGCAGAAAAAATCAAATAGTGTGTGTGTGTATGGGGCTTAACTCTTCATAGTTATGATGAGAATCGTACTTGTTGATACTACTCATTATTTGGGAAAACTTACCTCTTGATTCCTCTATTGATCTCCTATCTTATCCACACTATATTACCAAAAGTATTGGGACGCCGGCCTTTACATGAACATTTAATGGCATCCCAGTGGATGTAATCCCAATGTCATCCTTTCTAAACTACTGCCATAGGGGTTATCTATAAGGATATACATCCCTCCTGCATGTATCTTTACCTGTGAAATGTCTCCCCTCTGTCTGTTATTAGACCAGAAAAACTGCAGATTCTGTGTGTGGGTCTGTTGTCTGGAGCTCGGTGGGTGGAGTCGTGATGTCAGTAGACTCCCCGCCCACTTCTACACTCCCCTTGTGAAAAACTGCAGATTCCGTGGGCGGGGTCTGTTGTCTGGAGCTCGGTGGGTGGAGTCGTGATGTCAGTAGACTCCCCGCCCACTTCTACACTCCCCTTGTGAAAAACTGCAGATTCCGTGGGCGGGTCTGTTGTCTGGAGCTCGGTGGGTGGAGTCGTGATGTCAGTAGACTCCCCGCCCACTTCTACACTACCCTTGTGAAAAACTGCAGATTCCGTGGGCGGGTCTGTTGTCTGCAGCTCGGTGGGTGGAGTCTTGATGTCAGACTCCCCGCCCACTTCTACACTCCCCTTGTCAATATGCATTTTCTCCTGTGTATTTCTTACACTGAACCTCTGCTATGATCTCTAACATCCAGTGAAAAGACAGGAAAGTAACCACATGACTTCAGCATGCCAAATCATGGTGAGGTGTGGAACAGCCAATCCTTGCAGAGCTGCTGAAGAAAGGAGTGGGGGAGGGGAATGAAAAAATAATGCATGTCTCTTAGGCTAGTGCACAAGATATGTAAATCACCTGTCACTCACAGCAAAGGGGGAGGATTTGACAAAGTTTTTCTCTGTTTGTCAAGATTTATCTCACTGAACAATAAAAGGAGGATTGCTCTTTAGTCGACTAAAGATCTCCAGTACATTTTAGTCGACTAAAACTCATTTTAGTCGTCTAAAATCGAATGGGTGTAATTAAATTGTCAGAAAATGGCTGGTGACTCTGATGCTCTTGAAAAAAAGTCCTTTATTTTGGTTACACGGGTACAGGCTAGGCTGACGCGTTTCGGCTAAGAAGCCTTTGTCAAGGCAAAATGCTTTAAATGAGTTTTAGTCGACTAAAATGTACTGGAGATTTTGGTCGACTAGAACGTAGGACATTTTAGTCGACTAAAATCATCTGGAGATTTAGTCGACTAAATACGACTAAAACAATTGCAGAAGACTAAAATGGGACTAAAACTAAAATGCCATTTTAGTCCTAAGACTAAAACTAAATCGAAATTTGCTGCCAAAATGAACACTGCCCCAAACTCGCTCATCCATGTCTTTATGGACCTTGCTGTGTGCACTGGTGCTCAGTCATGTTAGAACAGGAAGGGGCCATCTCCAAACTGTTCCCACAAAGTTTGGAGCACGAAATTGTCCAAAATGTCTTGGTATGGTGACACCTTAAGAGTTCCTTTAACTGGAACTAAGGGGCTGAGCCCTGAAAAACAACCCCACACCATAATCAAACCCTCCACCAAATAATTTGTGACCAGTACACAAAGCAAGGTCCATTATAGACATGGATGAGCGAGTTTGGGGTGGAGGAACTTGACTGCCCTGACCTCAACCTGAGAGAACACTTTGGAGATGAATTAGAGCGGAGACTGCGAGCCAGGCCTTCTCGTCCAACATCATTTCATGACCTCACAAATGCACTTCTGGAAGAATAGTCAAACATCCCCCGAATGGGTCAAAGAGATCGCCGGGGACCACATCTGGTCTACGGCCAGCTCCATGGTAAACCGCTGCTGCCAGATTCATTCTGCAGCCTCCCCAATGGCACCGGAGGGTGGCAAAGGGGGGGGGGGTGGTCTGGGGGTGGGGTGTTTGGGACGTCACCTCCCGCTGCCTGTGAAAGCAATCAACCCACTACGATGACTTTTACATTACAGGGAATCGGCGGCTGAACAAAAAGATATCTGGATGAGGCCTGTAGCTGCACCCATCATATCCAGATATCTCCACTCAATGTGCATGACGTCAGATGACATCTACATATTGGGGGGGGGGTAAAAAAAGCAATAAAAC
Organism: Lithobates clamitans; assembly: GCA_037952925.1. Classification (NCBI taxonomy): domain Eukaryota; kingdom Metazoa; phylum Chordata; class Amphibia; order Anura; family Ranidae; genus Lithobates; species Lithobates clamitans. The sequence continues at coordinate 32,234 of JBBGZY010001973.1, forward strand.
AAATCGAATGCAGGCAAAACATGGATCGAATTCCAAACAAATTTTCTTTCCAAAATCAGAGATTTCGTGTGTTTTGTGATCTGATGGTGCCACCGGTGATTTTTTTAAAAAATTCGACCAGCCAAAGCCTTCAATTACCCATTAATGTTATAATATTCTATGTTTATGTGTTCATTCTTTTATAAAAATCTTTTCTCATTTTAGTGAAACCCTCTTGTGTATTTACTGAAACCTGAATGTGTCCTGAAGAAGTTCTATACGAAACGCGTAGACACATCGGGGCCTGTATCATGTATATTTTTTTTATATAGATGATTTTTTTATTATCTTTTGTTAATGTCTTTGTATTATATGTATTTATATTGAATAAAATTGATTATATTATGTTGATTATGCTTTCTCAGGTTTGTTGTGCCTCTAAAGTCCGCTCAGGAGGTCCTTGTTGAGCCCCCTTCTCTTTTCTTATGACATACAATTTATACGGATGTGGCCATAAGAGTGTCTCTTTTTTTTTTTTTTTTTTTTTACCCCTTAATGTTTCTACAATAGAAAAAAAAGAAAAAAAAAACATTTGTTGCCCGGGAATCTTCTTTCCAGGTCACAGCTCATGTGCCTTTTCTTTTTTGCGATTTATATATTTCTCTCTCGATTTACGATTCTCCCAATCACTGATTAAAAAATCCATTCCTTTTTCAACAATGTATATGTAAAGTGCTGCGTAAAGTGATGGCACTATATAAGTAACTGAAATAAAATACTAAAAAAAGAAAAAAAAAATTCCAACATGTCCCAATCACTCAAATTCGATGGTCACACGGAAATTCGCAGCCCCCCCCCTCCCAACTAATGGTGCGTAATTCGAATGAAAAATTCTTAGTTACGATTTTCAATAGAAAGTTCTTTTGGAATTCCACCCATATATGGCCAGCTTTAGTGTCTATAAAAAGAGGACAAAAAAAAAAACACAAGAAAAAAAAAAAAAAATAAAGAGTATAAGATGCATTTATAAATGAAGTACAGTACTGAGAAGCTGTTAGTACTCCATGACAGCCTGTGTGAGCGCCATATGACAAATGAACACATATCTGGAAAGGACCGTATCCATAGATCTGCTCTTCGGTTGTCAGTGAGCAGACGATCACTAATGAGAGAACAAATATATATCCAAGAGACAGGATGCCAAATATAACCCCGAAGAAGAATCGGCTCTCCATTTCCCATTCGGATTACTGCGCACTTTCCGACATGAGATCAGAAATAGATCGGCAGATAGAAAAGTATACAGGAGAGACTTCACTATTCTGGAACATGGCAGGGTGAGGAACGCCACGCATCCGGGGGGGGGGGGGCCCGCAATCAATACTAACCTCCTAGACCAGGGGGGGTCTCAAAACTGGTGGCCCTCCAGCTGTTGCAGAACTACAAGTCTCATGAGGCATTGCAAGGCTGACAGTTACAAGCATGACTCCCACAGGCAAGAGGCATGATGGGACTTGTAGTTCCGCAACAGCTGGAGACCCCTGTCCTAGACTAGAAGAGTTTAAGCTGGCCGTGCATTATAGAATTTTCTTGTTCAATCTGCTTTTGATTTATTGTTATTATTATTTAAGGTACTTATGTAGCGCTGTCAATTTACACATACATTGTACATTCACATCGGTTACCTTCAACTATGTAGTGCACAAAAATTAAAGTAGGAATAGAGAAGAGGGATTATAGCGGTGCCAGAAAATATTATCATTACAAAAAATACATAAAAAGTTTAATTTTGTTTTAATGTAAAGATAAAAACAAGACAATAGTATATTTTATATACATACATGGGTGTGTAGACAAGAACAAAACAAGGGGATATAATATATTATCAAAAATGCATTCGCTATACTATGTAACTGTAATGGTGTGAATCCTGTTATGCCTTTCTTTTTTTACAGCAAAAAGGTTTTTATTTTCAAAAACAAATCAGCATTACAAAGCCGTCATTGCACGACAAAGAATATCTGCATCCTTACAATGATATAATAAGACATCTGTTAAACTTTGCAGTATCTCACAAGTGCATTTTTCAAGTTCCCTATACATCCGTTAGGATATAGAAGGAGTAAAGAGTTATCTACTCAACAGTGGTGTGCATTTCAAGTACTACATACCGTCTCATATTTACTTCTTCATTATAATGTTTAGTGTTTAGTCTTGTCCAAGGTCTCCCTGTAGTCCATAACTACCTACTCCTCTTCCCTCTGACCCCGTGAGGTCCGAGAATGTTCCCGCCTACTTTACCCCTTTCGTCAGGTCTGAATTGACGATCCATCGGTGTGACCCGACAGCGTCCCGTGTCCGAGGTTGGGGAGGGCATTGCCCCTGACCGCGAGGGGGGAGTCCATCAGTAGGTCCCCCACTCCCGGTCCCTCAGCCACGCGCCGCCGCCCAGGCCGACCAAACCTTGTCGAACTTGGCCGGACACTGCCTGCTTTCATACGTGAGTTTGTATAGTGGCAGCACCGAGTTTACCGCTTTCTTCCATGAACCAACAGTGGGTGGTTCAACTGACTTCCAGTGTAGCATTATCTCCCTCCTAGCATAGAATAGCAGGAATGTAACAGAGAGTTTGGTGTATCTGTCCCCTTCCACGTCCCCCATGTAGCTCAGCAGGAGCAGCATAGGGTCAGGTGATAGCCTAAGGTCCCAAATATCGTTGAGCACTCCCATCACCCCCTCCCAGTACGGTCCGAGTTTCGAGCATGCCCATACCATGTGCCAGAATGTCCCCTCGCTGATCCTGCACCGGGGGCATAAGGGGTCAACGTGGGTATAGATTCTAGCCAACCTATGTGGAGTGAGGTATGACCTATGGAGGAATTTCAATTGTATGAATCTATCCTTAGCTGCTATTACAGTTGGGATATAGGTTGAGACAATGTCCTCCCATTCGTCATCTCCCAGTGCCGGAATGTCCGCCCTCCATTTATCATATGCCCGAGTGGGCTTAATGTCGTGTGCTACCGTCAAGTACATGTACAGTGTGGATAAGGGCTTCCCCATCACACTTGAAGTTAGAAGTCGCTCAACCGAGTCCGGTTCCAAAGTTAATCTGTCCGGGAATTGTGCCCTCATTGCGTGCCTTAATTGCCAATATTTGAACTCAAAGGATCGGGGTAGGGAATATTGCCGTTTAATGTCTTGAAAGGACATGAGTTTCCCATTAGCTATAATGTGTTTTAGGGTGGAAATTCCCCGCGTGGCCCACTGGGAGGGATCTGGCATGTCGTAAAGATGTGGGAGGGCGGGGTTGCACCAAAGCGGTGTGTGTGGGGATATTCTATTCGGCTCCGCATAAATAGCCCTAGCCTCCCTCCATGCTCTAATGGTGGTTTTCATCGGCGTTGTCATGGGATAAGGAGCTTTAAGACCCCTATAGACTAGGTTTGATAGAGCCGCATATGAGCCGACGATGGCAGCCTCGAGCCTGACCGCAGGGTTTTGTCTGGGCTGGGAGAACCACCAGCGCACCGTGACCAGCACAGCAGCCCAGTAGTATAGCAAAAAATTTGGAAGTGCCAGTCCACCCCCCGAGAGAGGAAGGTAAAGTAACCTCTTTGCCACCCTGGGTGTCCTCCCAGCCCATATGAAAGAGGTCAGAGTCCCCTCCAAACGTCTGAAAAATGACCTAGGTATATGGGAGGGTGTGTTGCGGAAGAAGTACAGGAATTTTGGGAGAAACACCATTTTGAGCAGATTTATTCTACCCACAGGGGTGAGTGGTAAGGAACGCCAGGCCATACATTTCACTGTAAGCTGAGAAAGGAGAGGCTGCACATTTTTTTCCATAAATTCATGGGTGGTATTACTAATTTTGATTCCCAGGTAGGTAAACTCGCCCACCCATTGAAGTGGGGTTGCAGTGTCCACCCTGGGAAGCGAGGGGTGGAGCGGAAACAGGACCGATTTATCCCAGTTTATGCGAACCCCTGAAAACCGAGCGAAGTCTTCAAATAAGCCTAGCGCTTTCTGCAGTGACTGTTTAGGATCAGCGAGATAAAGCAGTGTGTCATCCGCATATAGGGACACTTTTTCCTCAATTGTGCCTACTGGTATCCCCTTCACCCCGGCCTCCGCTCTCAGAGCAATGGCAAGGGGTTCTATCGCCAAGGCGAAGAGTCCCGGTGACAAAGGGCATCCCTGACGAGTGCCTCTTTCCAGGGGAAAGGTTTCAGAGAGGGCTCCGTTTGTACGGACCCTCGCCTTGGGATTGGCGTAGAGCATCCGTATCCACGTCCGGAATTTCGGACCAAATCCGAATTTTGACAGAACCTCCCATAAGAACTCCCACTCCACAGAGTCGAAGGCTTTTTCGGCGTCAAGGGACACCACCACTCCCGCCGAGTCTGCCTGTGCCCTATCCATATGGGTAAAGAGCCTTCTGATGTTGATATCTGTCCCTCTCCCCGGCATGAACCCTGTTTGGTCTGGGTGTACTAGGGCCGTTATTACTGTGTTAAGCCTCCTGGCCAGCACTTTGGCCAGGAGCTTAGCATCCACATTGATGAGTGAGATAGGGCGGTAGGAGGAGCACAGAGTCAAATCTTTACCTGGCTTGGGAATTACAACCACCACCGCCTCACTTAATGAGCTCGGAAGCGTCTCCAGGCGTTGTGCCTCCATAAACATAGTATGTAGTTTCCCCATCAGCTCCTCTGCATATTGCTTATAGAACTCGACCGGTATTCCGTCCGGACCCGGAGATTTGCCCGCCTGGAGAGTCTTAAGAGCCTTCAGCAGCTCATCTGTGGTGATAGGGGCGTCAAGACTGTCACGGTATTTTGTAGTGAGAACTGGAAAGTCAAGAGGCTCTAGATAAGTGGTCAGTTCCTCCTTAGTGTGTGCTGCCCTGGATCTGTAAAGAGTTTTATAGAAGGAGGCGAAGCATTCGTTTATCTCGTCTGGGTCGTGTTTGAGACATCCGTCAGGTCCCTTTATGTGTGGTACACACAGCCCCCCCTGTTGTTCCCTGGACAGCCATGCCAATAGCTTCCCGGACCTCTCCCCTTGCTCAAATATGCGGTGCGTCTGGGCAAGAAGACGTTTCTGTGTGAGAGAGGTGCGGATGCGGACTACCTCCCCAGTCAGTCTCTGAAGCTCGTCATAGTCACCGGGGTGTTTGGTCCTAAGAAATAGTGCTTCCTGCAGGTCCGCCTTCCCCTCAGCTGCCTCCAAGTCTGCTCTCCTCTCCCTACGCACTTTAGCTATAATGGTCTGGTATCTTCCTCTAGTGTATGCCTTGAAAGTGTCCCATACTGTAGCTGCACTGGCTGAGCCTGGATTAATGTCCCAGTATTCCCCCATTGCCTCTCTGAAGTGTCCATCAACCACCTCGTCCGTTACCCAGAATCTAGATAGTCTCCACAGGGAAACTCCCGGTGTGGAGGAGACGTTTAACGACAGAAGAAGCGGTGCATGGTCCGAGATTCCCCGGGGGAGAATTTTGATATCTCTCACCCTAGCCAAGGCCGTGCGGTCTACGTAAGCTAAATCAATTCTGGAGAAGGATCTATGAGAGGCCGAGTGGCAGGTATAGGCCCTAAGGTGAGGATTCCTCCACCGCCACACGTCCGTCAAACCATATAGTTCAGCCCAGTCCGCCAGGCCGGGGTGGGAGTGCCCAGCACAGGACATTCTGTCGATCTCCGGATTGGGGGCTAAATTAAAATCGCCTAAAATGGTTACGTTGTCGCTTTGGAAGTCAGCTATTTTGGAGGCCACTTGGTTCAGGAGAGGTATTGAGGCCGGGGGGGGTAAATACACTCCCACAATCACCCATCTCATAGAGTATATCTGGGCGTGAACCACAACATATCTACCCTCCGAGTCCAGCACCAGGTCCAGCAACCTGAAGGGGAGAGACTTATGGACTAGGACACTTACACCCCGTGCAAAGTTGGAATATGTGGAGTGGTAATGATGCCCAATCCAGGGTTTCTTTAGGGCCATAATTTTACTACCCAGCAAGTGGGTTTCCTGCAAAATGCAGATGTGTGGGCCGTGAGCTTTAATGTATTGGAACACCAGTGATCTTTTGACCGATGAGTTCAGACCCCTGGTGTTCCAGGACAAGATATTAAGTGATGCCATAGTTGTGTATTAAAGTGGGTGTGCTTGGATTTAGAGGACACTCTCCCCCCGAGGCCGCCAACCCGGTGCGGAGGACATAGTATCCCAAGTCGTACAGTACTGAGGCTTGCAATGCATTCAAAAAACATATTATCAAAATCAAACTTTTAGAAACCAAAAGATTAACCCTTAACAATAATCTTGCCCTTATGGGGCAGCTACCCTTCCCCCCCACCCCACCCAACCCCTTGAAACTGAGGCAGGTATCCATCCCAACCGAAATCAGCACGCCGGCTGCAAAAGGGGGGTCCTGTGCAAGAGGCGTTTCGACCCCTCGAAGTTCCTGAGGGGCTCAAGTGAACCGAGTCGCTCTCCGCTGGCCTGAGGCTCCGCCGGAGCTTCACAACTTCTGTCTGGGGGCCCTGCCATAAAAAAGGGTTAAGAAAAAAAAGAAAAAAGGGGGAAGAAAGAGTTGTTATGCCTTTCTTAATGTCTTTATTTGTTATTTTATGTTCTGATAACTAAATAAAACAAGGGGGATATATACATTCGAGACAAGCCCAAGATGTTAAGAGGCCAATCTAGGTTACAAGTAATAAGTTCCTACATGTTTCGCCAAGACATTGGCTTCTTCAGGGAAAACGATGTTAACCTGTACAAAATGTAGATTCTAGACAAAAAAGCAAAAAAAAAAACAAAAAGAACAAAAAAAATATATATACATATTAATCGTAATTAACATATTTATAAAGTCATATTTTTGTATTTAAAAAAAAAAAAAAAAACTGGAAGCATGGCATGGCTCCCCATGGCTGATATACCCCACACAATCCCAGTACCTACCCAGTTATCTCAGATGGTGGGGTTTATCAGTCATGGGGAGCCATTCATAACCATGTCATGCTTCCAGTTTTTTTTTTTTTTTTTTTTTTTTTAAATATAAAAATATGCCTTTATATATGTTAATGTTAATTATGATTAATATGTATATTTTTTGTCTTTTTTTTTTTTTTTGCTTTTTTGTCTAGAATCTACATTTTGTATTTTTGATTTTAACCTGTACAATGTAGATTCTAGACAAAAAAGCAAAAAAAAAACACAAAAAGAACAAAAAAAAAAAATATACATATTAATCGTAATTACCATATATAAAGGCATATTTTTGTATTTTTTATAAAAAAAAAACATGGAAGCATGGCATGGCTATGAATGGCTCCCCATGACTGATAAACCCCACCATTGGAGATAACTGGGTAGGTACTGGGATTGTGTGGGGTTTATCAGTCATGGCGAGCCATTCATAGCCATGCCATGCTTCCATGTTTTTTTTATAAAAAATAAATGGGTAGCGCTTAGAGGAGAGATGTGGGCACTTATAGACCCCGGATCTCTCCATAAAGAGGACCTGTCATACCTTATTCCTATTACAAGGGATGTTTACGTTAGTAGGAATGAAAGTGATCAAAAATGAAAGGGAAAGTGTAAAAATAAACAATTAAAGGGGTTGTATAGTCAGAAGCTTTTTTTTATCTTAACGCTTTTTATACGTTAAGATAAAAAACGTTCTGTGTGCAGCAGCCCCCCTAATTCTTACCTGAGGTCCCTCTCTGTCCAGCGATGTCCACCAGTGTCTCGGCCGCCTGACACTCTCCCTTCTGATTTGGCTGAGACACAGCAGTGGCGCCATTGGCTTCCGCTGTCGTCCATCAAAGTCAGTCAGCCAATCAGGAGAGAGAGAGAGAGAGAGAGAGAGAAGGCGGGGCCGGGCTGCAGCTCCATGTGTGAATGGACACAGGGAACTGTGACTCTGCTCGGGTTCCCCCATAGCAAGCTGCGGGGGCACTCAACAAGAGGGAGGGGCCAGGAACACAGAAGAGGGAACCCGAGAAGAGGAAGATCCACTGCAACAGAGCAGATAGCCTGGAGGAGAGATGTTAGGTATCTATTTACTCGGCGCAACATCATCTTTCACATTATACAAAAATATTGGGCTAACTTTACTGTTTTGTGTTTTTTTTGTTTGTTTTTTTTTTAATTCATAAAAGACCATTTTATTCTCTAGTGTCTCTGCTAAAAAAAAATATATATATATATATATATATATATATATATTTGTATTTTTTTTTAAATTTTATATATAAAATGTTTGGGGGTTTTTTTGAGTAATTTTCTAGCAAAAAAAAAAATTATGATTTTTACATGTAGGAGAGAAGTGCTGGAATTTGCTCGTTATAGACGTGGCTAAAGTGGCCCCACCCCCCTCGTGCTCACTCCAGTTTTAGTAAATCTCTCCCTCTGCATTAAGCAAAAACATACATTGTGCTCTTGCACACGTTTCTGATGTATGTATCCGTCTGTATTTATTTAAAATCTGTAGGGCTGGTTCACAGCACAAAAACGCACTCCAGAAACGTTTCGGATGTGTTTCTGCGGGTGCGTTTTTAATGCGTTTGTGGTGCATCCCAGCGTGTTTTTGATGCTTTTTCAGATGCTTTTTTTTTCTTTTTTCCTGTTTGTTTTATTTTTTTCACTGTACTGGGGTCCTGTGCGTTTTTGATACATTTCTGTGCATTCCGGTGCATTTTTGATGAGTTTCCAGATGCTTTTTTTCTTTTTTCCTGTTCTTGTTTATTCTTTTTCCACTGTACTGGGGTCCTGTGCTTTTTTGATACATTCCGGTGCGTTTTTTTTAAAGCGTTTCTAGATGCTTTTTTTTCTTTTTTGTCCGATTTTTGTATTTGTTTTTTTTTTTTCCATTGTACTGGGGTCCTGTGCGTTTTTGATACATTCCGTTGTGTTTTTTAATGGGTTTCCAGATGCTTTTTTTCTTCCGATTTTTGTATTTTTTTTTTTTTTCCACTGTACTGGGGGTCCTGTGCGTTTTTGGTAAATTCCTGTACATTCCGATGCGTTTTTTAATGCGTTTCCAGATGCTTTTTTTTTCTTTTTTTTCCCTGTTTTTTTTTCTTTTTTTTCCGTTTTTTTTTTTCTTTTTTTTCACTGTACTCCAGTCTGGTGTGTTTTTTGATGTGTATTTGATACATGCCAGTTTATTCCAGTGCATTTTTGATGCGTTTTACCACGTTTCAGTGCAGAAAAAATGCAGCATGTTATACTTTTTTTTTTTTTTTTTTTCTGGAACTGGAAAGGCCGGGAACTGACTGCTCTGGTGTGAACTATGTCATTGAAAACAATATAACCTACTATTTTTTTTTCTGTTTTTTTTTTTTTTTTTTTTACAGAAAAAAACCCAAAAAAACGTACTGGACTGCGTGTGGTGTGAAGTGGCGATAAAGCAATATTGGGGGAGATTTACTAAAACTGGACAGTGCAAAATCTTGTGTGAGAGTGCAAAAAAAAAAAAAAAACCTACAAGCCGATTGGCTACCATGCGCAGCTGTACTACATTTTTTTCCCTTGTTTTGTGTTTTTTTTTTTTTTTCCAAATCATTAATTTACATGGTACATGTTTATAGTTTTTACTTTAGTACTTCATTATAGAGGCCACCTTTTCACACTTCCAAATCATATAATTTTTATTTTTTTATAGTTATACAAACAAAAAACTTTATCAAGTAAATTACTAAATATCAAACATTATCAAATAGTATATAAAAACAAAAACAAAAAAAACACAAAACAAGGAAAAAAAATCTAGTACAGCTGCGCATGGTAGCCAATCGGCTTCTAGGTTTTTTTTTTTTGTTTTTTTTTGACAAAACTTAATTGATCGAGCTGCAGTTAGAAGCTGATTGGCCACTCTGCAGAGCTGCACCAGATTTTGGATTGTCCAGTTTTAGTAAATGAACCCCCCAATGTGTCGATTGATGGTGGAGTATCATTGCCACAATCATTATTGCTGATCGAAGGCCACATACACATGTCCGTAAGCATGTTACTGATGGTGTTTTTGGCGCACAGTAATCAGCAAAATGCTTATTCTTTAGATGCGTTCAATTGCTTCTAAGGCCCGGCTCACACTTCTGCAGGTGCATTTTGAATTTTTTTTAATACACGTTTTTGATCCATTGAAGTCTATGGAACCAAAAACCAGAAAACAAGTCCCTGGCCCTTTCCATGAAACGCACAGATGTGAACCCAACCTATAAGAAAACCATGTAAGGCCCCTTTCACGGTTGTGCGACTTGCCCTGTGACGTAGGACTGCAAAGTCGCATGACAAGTCGTACCCCCCCCCCATGATTTTCAATGAGTACCGTTCATATCTGTGCGACTTCAAAGTAGTCCCTGCACTACAGTGGTTTGACTTTGATGCGACTTTGAGGTCCATAGACCTCAACGTTACACAGGCATTGCTTCGGGTCGCGGCAAAATCACGTGACTTATCAGGTCGCACAAAAATGTGAAAGGGGCCTTTAAATGGACTGAAGTGTTTCTGAAAAAACTAAAAAAGCACTAAAAGAATACATAGGTGAGAACCAGGCCTAAGTCCATATCCTCCTCCTCTGTATGCAAGCCAAGAACACACGTGTGCATGCATTCAAAAGCATGTTTTTGGCTACAGATCTGAACGCTGTGCATGTTTGCACACCTTGTCTGCAGGTCCCTATTGATAACAATACACCTGCATTCAGATCTGTAGGCAAAACAGTTGGAATTGTGTTTTTTGCTTTTTATGGCCATTTGCATTCACTCTGAATATGTTACTTGCATCGTATATGAGCAGAAGGGTAAGCAGTGTAATCCAATCACACAGCTGCTGTACCTTGATTATTGCTCTGTGTATTTGTGTTGCGACTGTCACTGACAGGCTGAGTGAGGGGGGGGGGGGGGGTCTCTGCAACTGTCATTGTGTTACTGTGTACATATACATGAGAAGTATATACATGAGAAGTATATACTCTCTGTAGGAGGAGACCTTTTCAAGTCAATAGAGAGACCATAAAACTCAAGGATTTATACAGTGTGTGTGTGTGTATATATTGATATATATATATATGTGTGTGTATATATATATATATGTGTGTGTGTATATATATATATATATATATATATATATATATATATATATATATATATGTGTGTGTATATGTATATATATATATATATATATATATATATATATATATATATACACACACAGTACTGTGTAAAAGTTTTAGGCGGGTGTATATATATATATATATATATACACACAGTACTGTGTAAAAGTTTTAGGCGGGTGTGGAAAAATGCTGTAAATGAAGAATGCTTTCGGAAATTGAAGTGCTAATTGTTTGTTTATTTTTTTTTTCAATTAACCACTTGCCGTCCGCGCTATAGCCGAAAGACTGCTTCAGCGCGGACTTAATTTGCCGGGAGGGCGTTCATGGACGTCCTCGCGTGCTTGAGCGGCCTGCGCACCCCACTGCAGGGCTTGCGCGGCGCGCTCTGTAATCAGCGAGTCCTATGAGACTCACCTGATCACAGATCTGAGTAAGGGGTCGATCCCGACCCCTTACCACGTGATCAGCTGTCAGCCAATGACAGCTGATCATGTGACCTAATTGGCCATTTTTCCTCCTCACGCTGATAGCGTGAGGAGAAAAAAAAAACGCCAATCACCGGCGGCTGCGAGAGGGACATCGGTCCCGATCGCGGAGAGGCTTCTGTGCCAACTAGCCTCACCTACCAGTGCCCACTAGCCTCACCTACCAGTGCCCACTAGCCTCACCTACCAGCGCCACCTACCAGTGCCCACAGTGCCACCCATCAGTGCCACCTATCGGTGCCCACAGTGTCTCATCACCCGTGCTGCCTATCAATATCACCTACCAGTGCCTATTAGTGCCTTCTTATCAGTGCCATCTTATCTGTGCCTATCAGTGTCGCCTTATCTGTGCCTATCAGTGTCGCCTTATCTGTGCCTATCAGTGTCGCCTTATCTGTGCCCATCATTGCAGTCCGTCAGTGCCCATCAGTGAAACCTCATCAGCGAATATCAATGAAGGAGAAAAATTGCCCGTTTGCAAAATTTTAAAACAAACTATTAAACATGTATTTTATTTTTTTTTTTTTTTCAAAAATTTCTGTCTTTTTTTTGTTTGTTTTTTTGTTTGTTTAGCAAAAAATAAAAAGCCTAGTGGTGATTAACCACCTCAATACCAGGCCTATTCTGGCACTTCTCTCCTACATGTAAAAATTATCTTTTTTTTTTTTTTTAGCTAGAAAATTACTCAGAACCCCCCAAACATTATATATGTTTTTTTAGCAGACACCCTAGGGAATAAAATGGCGGTCATTGCAACTTTTTATCTCGCACAGTATTTGCGCAATAATTTTTCAAACGCCTTTTTTTTTTTGGAAAAAAGAACGGTTTCATGAATTAAAAAATAACAAAACAGTAAAGTTAGCCCAATTTTTTTGTAAAATGTGAAAGATGATGTTACGCCGTTGCCATGAATGCAGCACATCCCCCCCCCCGTTGCCACGAATGCAGCACCCCCCCCCCCCCGTTGCCATGAATGCAGCACCCCCCCCCCCCCCCCCGTTGCCACGAATGCAGCACCCCCCCCCGTTGCCACGAATGCAGCACGCCCCCCCCCCCCCCCCCCCCCGTTGCCATGAATGCAGACTGATTCATGCCCATGTGCAGCCTTGGAGGAGATGGGGAGGGGGCGGGACAAGTGTCAACAGACTTACAGGAGAATGTCCTGTTTTCTCTGCGGCCTCTTTAAAAGAAAGTCCCGCCCCCTATGGTGGACAGAACAGTCGTCCAATGGCAGCACAGGAGACAGGACTTCCTTTTACAGAGGCTGCCATGTAAACAGGAATTTCTCTTGTATGTACGGCACTCGTCCCCTCCCCATCAAGACAGCCAGCATATATATCTTTTGTGGCCCCCGGCACTCGGGGATTCGTTGGGGGCCACAAAAGATATACATGTCAAAATTACCAGGCGGGCCGTCTCAAACCGGAACGTGGGCCAGACTTTGCACATGTCTGATCTAGGGTGTCATAGGGCTTCATAAGAGGTGGGGGGTTTGAAAATAAAGCTTTATGTGTTAAAACAAAACACTGGCTCCTAACTTTTTTTTTTTTTTGCTAGTTCTTAGATTCAAAGCAATTTTTTCATTTCAGACCCAGAGGCCTGCTTCACACCTATGCATTTTTTAGTGCGTTTTGCAGAAACGCATTTCAATCCATTTAACGTGGTTTCCTATGGATGTAGTTCACATCTGTGCATTTTATGGAAAGGGCCAGGCCAGGGGTTTGTTTCTGGTTTTTGATTCCATAGACTTCAATGGATCAGAAATGTGTATTGAAAAAAGCAAAATGCACCTGGAATATGCAAACTGCAACCTGTATAGGTGTGAATCAGGCCTGAGTTAATGACGACTGTGTTTCAACCTACATGAAATTGATGATCATTAGCACCTGTTTGGTATAATTGGTTAATCATACACTTGACTACTAAATCCTGCGAAATCCCTGACTTGGTGTAAGGGTGGTCACACCAAATAAACATTTGATTCAGATTTTTTTTCTTCTGTTTGCTCACTTTGCGTTTTTGTAAATTGATAAAAAAAAATAAAAAATAAAGAATTAAAAAATATATTTTTGAAAGCGTTCTTAAAGAAGAGGAGGAGGAGCCAGGAGTGCCTCTGAGGGATCCCCGGAAGAGGAGGATTGTGGCCACTCTGTGCAAAACCAACTGCACAGAGGATGTAAGTATGACATGTTTGCTTAAAAAAAAAAGTACCTTTTTTTTAGATATCCTGACCTCATTAAACTGACCTCATTTACAGACAGAAGTTCATCCCTTTGATCTAAGAGAACTAAATGTTACAATGTTTGTTTTTATCTCCTGACTAAGGGATGTTGTTATAAACTTGGCAGGCTGCCTTGGTTTTTTTTTTGGTTTTTTTTGTGGGCTGTGAGCAGAGAATTCGCTTCTAGATTGTAAGCTCTAATGAGCAGATCTCTCTGTCTCCTCCTGTATTGATTTGTATTGTAAGTGTACTGTCTGCCCTCATGTTGTAAAGCGCTGTGCAAACTGTTGGCGCTATATAAATCCTGTATAATAGTAATAATAAGAGCTCTATGCACTGAATTGGGAAAAATGCTGTTTTAAAGCGGTAGTAAACCCGCTGGCTTTTTTTTTTCTCCTACACCTGTAAGGGAAAAGGCATAATGAGCTAGTATGCACCGCATACTAGCTCATTACGAGATACTTACCTTAGAACGAGGCGCCGGCATCTCACCCTGTCCACACCGAGGGAGCTGACATTTCCCCTCTGCGTGTCTTCCGGGTATCGCGGCTCCGGCGCTGTGAGTGGCCCGAAGCCGCGATGTCGTCACTCTCGCACATGCGCGCGGCAGACTTCTGTCTGGCAAGCTCCCGAGTTTGCCGGGCTTACAGCCAAGAATCCCCTGTGCGCATGCGCCGCTGCAGTCAGCGGCTAATTGCGAGGGGAATATCTCCTAAACCGTATAGGTTTAGGAGATATTTTTTTTACCTACAGGTAAAACTTATTATAGACTTACCTGTAGGTAAAAGTTAAAAAAAAAAAAGGTATACAACTGCTTTAAGATCGTGAGGGGGGTTGAATTGTGATCTCGATTTTTTTTTTTTTAATCGTGCAGCTCTAATGGAGAGCATATCCCCCTTAATCACTTTTTGTTGAGAGAGAATAAAAAGAATAATTATTTTTTATAATGTTTTTTTTTTTTTTTTTTGGTATTCATTTTTTTTTTACATTTTATTCTATTATATTTTATTCTACATGTGTGTTGTATGTGTGATGTGCAGACTATAGAGGACTATAAAGCTTGTTGTGTATAAGAAGTCCTTGTCCTCGGATGACGCTCCCCTCGCAGAGACGTGTTGGGTATTTACGTTCCAGCTAATCGCACGTTCTCCGGCTTACAGTTCCAAAGAGAGCGAATGGCGGTAAAATGCGTCCGTCTGCGCGTCGGTCATGTTTTTCCAGTGATCTACACGAAGGTGCGATCTTTAGTTGGAGAGCGACGTAAGATCTCTGTCTCTGCAATAAGACATTGACATTTCAGGCACATACCTACTTGCAGGTATCATGTCTGTCGGCAGCTGCTTGTCATTGATGCTGTCATCTTGCGGTATAAACGTTTAGGAAATGGAGACTAATTAGGTCTGTTATTTCCCAGATACGCGGGGGGGCTGAGCGAGGAGGTTTTGTTTTATGTGTGTAAGGGACGTGTTGTGTAGTTTAGCTGTATACTGTGTTGTACGAGGTCGTGTAACGTCTGTGTGTGGGGGGGGATGATGAGTGTTGTAGTTCCACATCTCAGTGTGCGTTCAGTAAGAGGCTGTGAGCCGGCAGATACGTGTTTATTACTGCAGAAGAGACGTTGCCTGTCTTCTGCAATAAAAGCTGCCTGCTTACAGTTTAATAGGTACGTTTAGTTCCTCTTGAAGGTATGATTCTGACTTGCTGATCACATCTCTGTTCTGATTCATTAAAATACGATCGTATTCACCAACAAAGCATGTTGTTTTTGTACCATTGCCAATCGTCATGACATCAGGGGTCCCCCCTCCTCCATCATGATTTCAGGGGTCCCCCCTCCTCCATCATGATGTCAGGGGTCCCCCCTCCTCCATCATGATGTCAGGGGTCCCCCCTCCTCCATCATGATGTCAGGGGTCCCCCCTCCTCCATCATGATGTCAGGGGTCCCCCCTCCTCCATCATGATGTCAGGGGTCCCCCCTCCTCCATCATGATGTCAGGGGTTCCCCCTCCTCCATCATGATGTCAGGGGTCCCCCCCTCCTCCATCATGATGTCAGGGGTCCCCCCCTCCTCCATCATGACGTCGTAGGACACCACCTTCTCTATCAGGAGGTCGGTGGCCCTACCTCTTCCCCATTATGACATCAGGTGTCCCCCCTCCTCCATCAAGATTAAGATATCAGGGGTTACCCCCTCCATCATGACATCAGGGGTTCCCCCTCCTTCCATGAGTCGCCCCCTTCTCCTTCAGGAGGTCAGGGGTCCCCCCACTTCTCCATCATGACGTCAGGGTTCCCCCCACTTCTCCATCATGACGTCAGGGTTCCCCCCCCCACTTCTCCATCATGACGTCAGGGGTCCCCCCCACTTCTCCATCATGACGTCAGGGTTCCCCCCACTTCTCCATCATGACGTCAGGGTTCCCCCCCCACTTCTCCATCATGACGTCAGGGGTCCCCCCCACTTCTCCATCATGACGTCAGGGGTCCCCCCCACTTCTCCATCATGACATCAGGGGTCCCCCCTACTTCTCCATCATGACGTCAGGGGTCCCCCCCTCACTTCTCATGACGTCAGGGGTCCCCCCCTCACTTCTCATGACGTCAGGGGTCCCCCCCCCACTTCTCCATCATGACGTCAGGGATCCCCCCCACTTCTCCATTATGACGTCAGGGGTCCCCCCCCACTTCTCCATTATGACGTCAGGGGTCCCCCCCCACTTGTCCATCATTACGTCAGGGGTCCCTCCTCCATTTCTTCATCATGACGTCAGGAGTCCCTCCTCCACTTCTTCATCATGACGCCAGGGGGTCCCCCCCCCCACTTCTGCATCATGACGCCAGGGGCCCCCCCCACTTCTGCATCATGACGCCAGGGGGTCCCCCCCCCACTTCTGCATCATGACGCCAGGGGCCCCCCCCACTTCTCCATCATGACAGGGGGTCCCCCCACTTCTCCATCATTACGTCAGGGGTCCCCCCCCACTTCTCCATCATTACGTCAGGGGTCCCCCCCCACTTCTCCATCATTACGTCAGGGGTCCCCCCCCCACTTCTCCATCATGACGTCAGGGGGTCCCCCTCACTTCTCCATCGTGACGTCAGGGGTCCCCCCGACTTCTCCATCGTGATGTTGGGTTCCCCCCCATCCATCACCTCCCTCCCCTCACCTCCATCATGATGTTGGGGGCCCCCCCTCCTCCGTCATGACAATCGGGGGTTCCCTCCCTCCTCCATCATGACAATCGGGGGATTCCCCTTTCCTTCGTCATTATGACCTTAAGGGGTTCCCCCCTCTGTCATGACATCAGGGGTTCCCACATCACACATTCCATAGGCAAACTGGGTTCTGAGCTTGCGACACGCGGGCGGGGGATGGGAGAGAGAGAAACAACACAGAACCCTGGCTGAGAAACTTATAGTATTCCTCTGCCTAGCTAAATGGACTGTGGGGGGAGATCCTGGACTGTGGGGGGAGATCCTGGACTGTGGGGTGAGACCCTGGACTGTGGGGGGAGACCCTGGACTGTGGGGGGGAGATCCTGGACTGTGGGGGGGAGACCCTGGACTGTGGGGTGAGATATCCTGGACTGTGGGGTGAGATATCCTGGACTGTGGGGTGAGATATCCTGGACTGTGGGGTGAGATATCCTGGACTGTGGGGTGAGATATCCTGGACTGTGGGGTGAGATATCCTGGACTGTGGGGTGAGATATCCTGGACTGTGGGGTGAGATATCCTGGACTGTGGGGTGAGATATCCTGGACTGTGGGGTGAGATATCCTGGACTGTGGGGTGAGATATCCTGGACTGTGGGGTGAGATATCCTGGACTGTGGGGTGAGATATCCTGGACTGTGGGGTGAGATATCCTGGACTGTGGGGTGAGATATCCTGGACTGTGGGGTGAGATATCCTGGACTGTGGGGTGAGATATCCTGGACTGTGGGGTGAGATATCCTGGTCTGTGGGGTGAGACCCTGGTCTTTGGGGTGAGACCCTGGTCTGTGGGGTGTACTACCAGGTATTCTTATGTCTCTAAATTATGCTTTTATAAAAAATGAATCTTGAAACCGTATCAGTCTGGAGTTCTGCCTATTATTATATCACGGTGCTGACAGGGCCACCTACACCTCAAATTACAGCGATTCACAGGAATTGCTTGAAGCGCTTCTATTGTAGATTGCTCTTATAAATCAACCCCTGCAACTGGTGGATAGGTAGCTGTAGTGGAACTACAAGTCTCAGCACACGTTTTCAGCCGTTTGTTGGTCCCAAGCATTGGATCAAGTCATAATAGATGTAACCCTTTGAGGGCTCCGTCACACCGGATGCAAGAGATAGAAATGCATTGACAGGACAAAATAAAATGTCAGTTCACACCCCAGCGTTGCATGTAGTACTTTTACGGGTGGGAGTACTTTTAGTACTTTTACGGGTGGGAGTACTTGTAGTACTTTTACGGGTGGGAGTACTTGTAGTACTTTTACAGGTGGGAGTACTTGTAGTACTTTTACAGGTGGGAGTACTTGTAGTACTTTTACGGGTGGGAGTACTTGTAGTACTTTTACGGGTGGGAGTACTTGTAGTACTTTTACGGGTGGGAGTACTTGTAGTACTTTTACGGGTGAGAGTACTTGTAGTACTTTTACGGGTGGGAGTACTTGTAGTACTTTTACGGGTGGGAGTACTTGTAGTACTTTTACGGGTGGGAGTACTTGTAGTACTTTTACGGGTGGGAGTACTTGTAGTACTTTTACGGGTGGGAGTACTTGTAGTAATTTTACGGGTGGGAGTACTTGTAGTACTTTTTGTAATACTTTTGCAGGTCACAGCATGAACCACCACTTTGTAAAGCGTGTCGGTGAGGTCACATGGTTGTGGTACAGAACGCTAGGCATCATGACCGCCATATGCAACTGGGTCCAGAGGGGTGGTCTGGATATTTTGTAGTTCACCTTTTTTTGATTTTTAAAAAAAAAAATTTTCATGAAAAGTTCAACTTACCCTTTAAATGTTTAGAATACTTTGTAGGGCTGCAACTATCGATTATTTTTATAATCGATTAGTTGGCCGATTATTGTTTCGATTAATCTGTTAATAACCTTAAAGCTCGATTCACACAGGGGCAACACGATTTCAGCGCGACTTTGCACGGCGACTTTAACGCGGCTTTAATCAATTTACAGCGCAAATTCAAGTTGCCTCCAGGACAGGCGACTTTGGCTGTGGCCAATCACAGAATAATCAGCTCTCTGGGAGGGAGGGGTTTGCCTGGGCAAACTAATTTTTTTAACTGTAAAGTCGCTTCAGTATAGATGGAGATACGACTTGGAGGCGACTTCCATTGAATCGAATGGTACAAGTCGCCTAGAAGTCGGATCCAAGTAGTACATGGAGTACGCTCTGAAGTTGGAGCGACTTCAGTAGTGTCAATTAAGACGCTCCCATTAACTGTAATGTAAATCTCTTCTTGGGGCGACTTGAGGGCTTACAAGTCGGATCCCAAGTCGTCCTAGTGTGAACCGACCCTAAAAGTGTTGGGTATAATTTAGTTAATATGTGAATCTTAAAAAAAAAAAAAAAGCAATTTATTCCTAAATATCTCTATGCAGTGGTAAATATAAATAACCAACTATAAGAGAATAACAGACAGAGGAGATATACTGTATATACTATTAGAGGAGATATACTGTATATACTATTAGAGGAGATATACTGTATATACTATTAGAGGAGATATACTGTATATACTATTAGAGGAGATATACTGTATATACTATTAGAGGAGATATACTGTATATACTATTAGAATAGATATACTGTATATACTATTAGAAGAGATATACTTAAAAAAAAAATGTAGACTGTTTTGTTTTGCAGATTTTCAAACAGAACTGTAATATATTATATGCCCGCCATCCAAAAAAACAATTTCTTCCTTCAAAAAAAATTTAATTTTAAGAACGTTCGTTTGATTTTCTACTCGTTAGTGGGGGTCAAATTGACATTCGTTTTCAACCACAGTGATGGGAAAATTTAGAAATGATAGAAAACTTCTTTTTCAAAGGAATTTTCAGACAGTGTATGTGGTTTTCGTTCAGAAATTACATTCATTTTAAAACAGAATGTTAAAAGCAAGTGAAAATTTCAAACAACATTCTTTCATTCAGCGAATGTACAAAGATTTTTCATATGAATATCTTGTCTGAAAATGAATCGGTGTGGCCAGCATAAGGCTCGGTACACACCTATGCAGTTTGCTTGGGATCTGTTTCTACAGTGCTTTTTGCTGTGTGTTAAGTCCAGTATAGAGCGCCCCAATAGCAAGGTAAAGAAAACTTCTGACTTTAGAACCACTCACTTCCTGCCCGGGACTACATGTCCCATGAGGCATTGCTCCTCACACATTCACAAGTTCTCAGGCACTGACTGACATGTATGGCATTTAAAAAAAAAAAACGCTGTGCAAATACTGCATGAC
Organism: Lithobates clamitans; assembly: GCA_037952925.1. Taxonomy (NCBI): domain Eukaryota; kingdom Metazoa; phylum Chordata; class Amphibia; order Anura; family Ranidae; genus Lithobates; species Lithobates clamitans. The sequence continues at coordinate 52,535 of JBBGZY010001973.1, forward strand.
ATTAAAAAAATTACAAAACCCACCAATTTTATTCTCTAGGGCTGAGCTATGCAATTAGCGGACCTCCAGCGGTTGCAAGACTACAAGTCCCATCATGCCTCTGCCTCTGGGTGTCATGCTTGTGGCTAAGCTTTGAACAGGAGAATCTGGATGCCGCACACCGGATAAAGTTGAAAAATTGTCTTTTATTATAAAAATTGGATCATCAAAAATACAAGACAATCAGGCAAATCGTACAGGCTCAGCTGACGCGTTTCGCACTCACGATTGAGTACTTACTCGTAGCACGGATATATACTTGTGGCTGTCAAGAGTTTTGCTGTGCCTCATGGGACTTGTAGTTCTGCAACAGCTGGAGGTCCGCTAATTGCATATCCCTGGTCTTGGGGCCTCTGCTTTAAATAAATATATAATGTTGGGGGGGGGGGGGTCTAGCAAAAAATACCGACATGTAAAAAAAAAAAAAAGTGCCAGAAAATGCCCGGTCTTTAAGTGGTTAATGCATTTTTATTGGAAAGTTACTAAAATTGCTGAGGGAGAGCTGATTTTGTATCAGATTCAGTGGCGATTCTAGCAGTATAATCGCAAGCTGCAAATCGCTGTCATTGGCGATTTTGGTAGCGGTCAATAATCGCTAAAAAAAAAATAACTGCCAATGGGTCTCGAGCCTGAGGCCTCATGCTTAGATGCTTAGAAGCTCCATTGTGTTGATGCTTTATAGCACCCCGAACGATGCGTGTGCGGCCTACAGCTTGCCAGTACAAGTGAAGGACGGTAGGTCGGCTGTGCTCAGGGAAAGGCTGGTGGCTTCTGTATTGGCACTTACCTGCACATCATGCTGAAAGCTACACTGACTAAAGCTGCAAAGGCCAACAGATGGAGGCGTTCACACGCTGAGGGTCATGATGATGCTTCGCTTTGCGCCTATGGCAAAAAATGATCTGACATGTTGTGCCCATTCGAGTGAATCGGGGGGGGGGGGGGGAGTGCTGCAAACACCCCGCAGCCGTGTGCAATGCACGTGGTCGTGGTGCATTTGTGTGGCAATTATGGGTTTATACAGGTGATGAGGTGGGGGGGTCACATACCTCCCAACTTTCTGAGATGGGGAATGAGGGACACCTATCAGCAAAAGTATGCAGGCATAGGACACACCCCCTGGCCACGCCCCCTTAAAGGAGAATTGTACAAAAAAAACAAAATTGGTTTAACCCACAAGTGCTTTTTTTTTTTTTTTACCACTACAATTCCTTTAGGCCCCTTTCACACTGGGGCAGTAGGGGGCGTCGGCGGTAAAACAGCGCTATTTTTAGCGCTGTTTTACTGCGGTATTCGGCCGCTAGCGGTGCGGTTTTAATCCACCGCTGGTGGCCAAAAAAGGGTTAAAACCACTCGTACAGCGCGGCTATAGCCGCGGTATAGCCGCGCTGTCCCATTGATTTCAATGGGCAGGAGCGGTGAATAACACCGCTCCTTCACCGCTCCAAAGATGCGGCTCTCAGGACTTTTTTTACCGTCCTGCCAGCGCACCACTTCAGTGTGAAAGCCCTCGGGCTTTCACACTGAACAAACAGCGGAGGCTGTTTTAGGGGCGGTTTGCAGGCGGTATTTTTTAGCGCAATAACGCCTGCAAACTGCCCCAGTGTGAAAGGGGCCTTATATTGGCTTTTGGAATTTACAAAAGCAGCAATTTAGAAATCCAGATGAAAGGTTTAGCGCTGGAAAACACTTTTTTTTTGATAGATAAAAAGTGCATTTTATATACATCTACATAGATCAGACCGGAATGAGGGACAGCGGGACCTTGCTCCAAATCGGGGACAGTCCCGTGAAATCCGGGACAGTTGGGAGCTATGCATTGCCTCCTCACTACTGGTCATCTTCCTCTGATAAGCCTTCCGAACGGTGGAGGTTTAGAACTAGCCTAAAGATGCGTTACCACTAAAATGTTCCACTTTAACCGCTTGCTGGCCGCCAACTATTAGCCTCTGTAGGCAAAGTGGTGTACCCGTACGTCGCTGCCTATTTCAGGGTTTAGGGCACATGCATCCCCCCCCCCCCCTACCTGGCTCTTGCAATGATTTTAAACAGCAGGAGCCTGTCAGCAGGTCCCAGCCAGTGATTTAGGGCTGGGACCTGCTTATCGGCTTTGTCCAATCGCAGCCCAGAGCTCGGTGTAGGTAAACAACACAGAGCTCTGTAGGAACAGTGCAATCTGTTTATTAGAAAGTGAGAGATCAGTTCGTAAAACCCGAACAGATTACAGATAGGCATGCATTTAACCTCTTCTCAGCCGCTGTGGTTAAGGGGTTGTAAACTTTAGTGTTTTTTTCACCTTAATGCATCTTATGCAATAAGGTGAAAAAACTTCTGTCAGTCACCGCAAACCCCCCTGTTTTACTCACCTGAACCTTGGAATTTCCAACGACAAGGACGCACCGTCTCTCTGCCTGGTGTTCTCTGCACTTGATTGGATAGATTTATAGCAGCGCAGCCATTGGCTCCCACTGCTGTCAATCAAATCCAATGACGCGGACGCCGGGGGGGGGGGCGGGGCCGAGTCCGGCATTCGTGTCTATAGACGCAAATACTGGACTCAGGAGCGCGCGCCCGCAAGGTAACCCCCTTGGGAGAGCGCTTCTCCTAGAGCAGTGATGGTGAACCTTGGCACCCCAGATGTTTTGGAACTACATTTCCCATGATGCTCGACGACACTGCAGAGTGCATGATCATCATGGGAAATGTAGTTCCAAAACATCTGGGGTACCAAGGTTCACCATCACTATCCTAGGGGGATATCTGATGTGGGGAAGAGCCGTCAGGGAACCCCAGAAGAGGATGTGCGGGACCCACTCTGTGCAAAGCGAGCTGCACAGTGGAGACAAGTGCGATATGTTTATTTAAAAAAAAAAAATTGATCCTTTACAATCACTTTAGTACAGTGACAGTGTATAATATTATCACTGGTTACTGTATTAGTGTCACTGGTGATTTCAGTGACAGTTAAACCGGGGCCGTACATGGATTCAAATTTTGATCGGTTCAGCAGGAACCATCTGAGATTCAAACCGTTAATGGGCAGGCTGAATGTTCAACTCGGGTACAACCAGCCTGCTCTCTTACAATTATCGATATCGGCTGCTATAGCCGCTAGCGATAATCACGGTCTTCTTCCAGCAGGGACGGCTTTCCCCAACCGCACATCGAGAGCAGACAGTTGCTCGGCAGGAGGGATTCCCATGTCGGCACTGTCTGTGTTAATGGGGGACTAGTGCAAATTTCTTTCCTGCAACCCGTGGTTGCAGAAAAAGTAATTTGCACCGTGTATGGGCTGCCTAAGTCAGTCCCCCCTCCCCCCAGCGTCAGTCAGTGTCAGATTGACTGACGCACTATCGCAGTGCCATTATAAGTTGCTGATCACTGCCATTTAGTATAAAAAGTAAACATTTAAAATATATCTATAGCTCTATCTCTCTCTCTCTATATATAATCTCTATCTATCTATCTATCTATCTATCTATCTATCTATCTATCTATCTATCTATCTATCTATCTATCTATCTATCTATATTTTGAGATATATATATATATATATATATATATATATATATATATATATATATATATATATATATATATATATATTATAGAGCGAGAGATATATCTATATATATTAATAAAAATTTTCCAAGAAGTGTTCATTGATCGGTTTGCGTGAACGTTATAGTGTCTACAAACTATGATATATATATATATACACACACACACACACATATACTATAGTTTGTAGACCCTATAACGTTCGCGCAAACCGATCAATAAACACTTCTTGGGATTTTTTTTTTTTTTTTCAAAAACCTGTAGAAGAATACATTTTGGACAAAATTTATATAGAAATAAGATTTATTTATTTGTTTTATTTTTTTATTAGATATGTTTTATAGCAAAAAGTATAGAATAATGTTTATAAGGTTATAAAAGCTGCGCTATAGAAAAAATGTATTCAGTGTATAAATCACTCTATAGAGCGTGTGAATCACTTTTCAGAGGATATGTGTATAAACTTGAGTGACTTTGAAACCTCAAACCTCAAAAAAAAAAAAAAAGTAAATAATTTAAATGTGTGAATTGCTTTTCAAGGGAATGTATATGATTAAGTGACTCAAAAAAATGTGTAGTGAAAAATAAACAATCTCAATATGACTCTCTATAAGTGAAAAGTCCCCAAACAAAAAAGTCCTTGCAGATAACACCACAATAAAGTGCATATAGATGTGCAAATCACTCATTTTAGGTCATCAGCATAGGAGCCAGAAAGTCCGGTATGGTGGCTCTAAGGTGACTAAAAACGCTCATGAAAACCTTCCATATGACAGGATTCTACAGGAGCAAAATCCCTCCACCACATGAAATGAAGGCTTACCAGATACCAAGCTTAATGCACTAATAACCCAGCCAGGGCCTTTATTCTCCGGTTAGGACCAAGCAGCAACTTGCCTTCAGGGATCCCAAATGAAGCCAAGCAGGACACTGAACTTGAAGGCAGAACTCAGGAGAAGCGATCCTAGTCACAGGTGGCGGTCTCCATGTCCCAAGGAAAAAAGCAGACTCGCCATGGTATAAATAACAATGGATTCAATTTATTATAAAAATAGAGCACACTTAGTGCAGCAGCATAAAGTGTAAAGCCGGCCGGCTAAGCACGAACACCCCTCCCTGCGGGTTCACGACAGCACAGTGACGTCAGCACATCCCTCCTGCTGACGCGTTTCGTCACAATATGATGTCAGGTACAGTGTTGCATGGCCACACAATTACTGTTCAAGTAGCATACTGCTAAATAGCAAAAAATGGCCTGGTCATGGAGGGGGTAAAATCTTTACTAGGGGAAGTGGTTAAAGCTCTTGAATGTTATTTATTTAAACATTTAATCATTACATCTTAAGAAGCGTTCCTAAAGGTGGAAGGTGTGTTTGCTCTTCTAAGTACTACCATCAGAGCAGCTCATGTAATAAGACTTTTATATTGTTTTTTCCATGAGTGGGTTGCACATGTGGTCTGGATGTTTTCCTGACTCGCTCATTATTCCTGGGAGAGTCACGGGTAAGTACAGTTAAATGGCCAGTCATCGTAAATGTGATCCCAGCAAGAAGACTTATTTATGACTGAATCGGGCTCCCGTTTTCCTGACGCTCGCGTGTCGTGTGACGCATTGATCCGCAGGCTGGCGATCTTGAAAGTAGTGGAAGGAAGCTGCTTTTTTTAAATCTATTTTTTGATCTACAGTATATCTTTTTCAGCCCCTTTATGACCACTTAACATACGTGCGGGGTCCAAAGGGTGGGATTTACCACCCACAAACTGCACATATGGGTCACTGGGTGGCCAATGTTTATGTGTGGAGAATGCATTCACTGTGCACACAGAGAGCACAAAGCTATTAGTCTGGACTAAGGAGCTGTAGCCAGCAGGAGCAGCTTCTGATCATGTGACCACTGTGACAGTGGTCACATGATCGCTGATCCTTCCCGTCCCCTGGGAGTTTAGAACAGTTTAAAGCGCTCCCACCCCCAGGCCAATTCTGACGTTTTTCTCCTACATGTAATTATTTTGCTAGAAAATAACTCCTCAAACATTATATATATATATATATATATATATATATATATATATATATATATATATATATATATATATATATATATATATATATATATATATAGCAGAGACCCTAGAGAATAAAATGGCGATCGTTGCAATTTATGTCACACAGTATTTGCGCAGCGAAATACACTTTAATTTCAAAGCTGAGCTCCACCCAAAAGGGTGCCTCCTTTCCCCCTTCCCTCCACTGCCACATTTTTCACCTTTGGGGAGGATACCTGGTTTTGACAGTACCACTCCCACTTCTGGGTGGGTTCACTGCAGGCAAACTCAGCCGTAAGTTCCGCCCCCCCCTCCTCTTCCTCCTCCTCCTCCCCCTGAAGCCGGCCCATTCACAGAGCTCAGCGGCTAGGCTTCACTGCTGGTTTCCCTCCGTGGAGATGGCAGCGGCAGCACCTGAAGCTGATTGAAAAGCACCAGTGGATCCCTGGACAGGTAAACGTCCTAATATTAAAAGTCCGCAGCTACAGTATTTGTAGCTGCAGACTTTTTTTTTTGTAAAATATAAAGGATGATGTTACGCTGAGTAAATACCTAACATGTCACACTTTAAAATTGCACACGTGTATATATAAAAAAAATCTTACACTGTCCCTTTTAATTCTTTCTTTTTTTTTTTCACTTTTGTTCCTTTCACAAGAAATGTAAACATCCCTTTATAATAGAAATAAGGGATGACAGGTCCTATTTATGGAGCGATCTGGGGTCTATAAGACCCCAAATATCTCCTCTACCATAAAAAAGCCTGAGGAAAAAAAAAAAATTGATCATTGTTTTCTGCTTTCTATGGAAAAAAATGGCAGCGTTTACATCTGCCAGAGCCGGAAGTGACATCATGAGGATTTAACCACAAATCTATTTTCTAATATGTAGAATGCAAGCGTGGGAGTGAGAGCAATTGTGCCCCGTCGTTGGTGTCATTGGGAGGAATTGTGCCCCGTCGATGGTGTCATTGGGAGGAATTGTGCCCCGTCATTGGTGTCATTGGGAGGAACTGTGCCCCATCGCTGGTGTAATTGGAAGGAATTGTGCCCCGTTGTTGGTGTCATTGGGAGGAATTGTGCCCTATCTTTGGTGTCATTGGGAGGAATTGTGCCCTATCTTTAGTGTCATTGGGAGGATTTGTGCCCCGTCGTTGGTGTCATTGGGAGGAATAGTGCCCCGTCGTTGCTGTCATTGGGAGGAATAGTGCCCCCGTCCTTGGTGTCATTGGGAGGAATTGTGCCCCGTCGTTGGTGTCATTGGGAGGAATTGTGTCCCATCGTTGGTGTCATTGGGAGGAATTGTGCCCCATCGCTGGTGTCATTGGAAGGAATTGTGCCCCGTTGTTGGTGTCATTGGGAGGAATTGTGCCCCATCTTTGATGTCATTGGGAGGATTTGTGCCCTGTCGTTGGTGTCATTGGGAGGAATTGTGCCCCGTCGTTGGTGTCATTGGGAGGAATAGTGCCCCGTCGTTGGTGTCATTGGGAGGAATAGTGCCCCCGTCGTTGGTGTCATTGGGAGGAATTGTGCCCCGTTGTTGGTGTCATTGGGAGGAATTGTGCCCCGTTTGTGTCATTGGGAGGAATTGTGCCCCATCGTTGGTGTCGTTGGGAGGAATTGTGCCCCATCGTTGGTGTCGTTGGGAGGAATTGTGCCCCGTTGGTGTCGTTGGGAGGAATTGTGCCCCATCGTTGGTGTCGTTGGGAGGAATTGTGCCCCATCGTTGGTGTCGTTGGGAGGAATTGTGCCCCATCGTTGGTGTCGTTGGGAGGAATTGTGCCCCATCGTTGGTGTCGTTGGGAGGAATTGTGCCCCATCGTTGGTGTCATTGGGTGAAATTGTGACCCATATTTGTTATCATTTAATAAAATAGTGCCTCAAGGGCCATATAAAAGCAAGCAAAGGAACACAGTTTGGAGACCACTGCCTTACGGGAATCCTTAAAACAATTAACATGTCTCAGGGAACCCATGCTTAAAGCTGCCTGATCTGGGGTCAATAAGGAAACATTTCTGGTGGCCAGTTGAAATAATGCTGCTATTACAGTGGTGGTCAGAATTGATGTCACATTGATGGCTTTGCCATGTGGCATTGATCCTGGAATTTTGAAGTCACCATTGACTAGATCAATTAGCCACAGCTTAAGGAACTCTTAGCAACCTGTGGAGGAACCTTAGGATTCCACTGAACCCTGTATGAAAATGCTGCTATTGTGTGGCCCTCTCGAAGTGTTGTAGGCCCCAGTTGAAGTTCTCTCTAAGTTTCCAGTTGACCACCACTGGATTCATTGCAGTACTCCGTGTAGTTTGCTCACCTACACCATATACGATGTCTCCTGCCTGCTCTGCGGTCACCGATGCTGCATTTGTGTTGCACATAGAACATATATGACCCGTGTAGACCAGCCTTTACCAGATCTACAGATCGGTCTTGTCTCTTCATGAAATATGAGTCTGTGTGTTTTGCCCGAACCTAGGAAAAGCTCTGATGGGTTATCATGAAGAAAAATTGCTCCGTTTCTGCTGTCTGGATGAAACGTGTGATTTTTTTTTTTTTTTTTTTCCCTCAATACTTCCTGAGCTAAATTTGGACTTGTCGTCATTCTCTCTTCATTTGGGTCACATTTGCACTGAGAAGTCCTTGAGATGCAGGGACACTTTGTACTCGCAGCTCTGGAGTTCCTTTAAAGCTGCCATGAAAGAACTGAATTATTAATGAGTTTTATTTTCTTTTTTTTTTTTTTTTTTTACCAGTTCTAATCGGTCTTTGGGATTAAGTTACCAGGAGCCCCTTTTTATTATGGAATGTAATGGTTCCTCGGCATTGGGGGGGGTTAAATATTTGTAGTATTGCACTGTTAGGGGTTAAATATTTGTAGTATTGCACTGTTAGAAATTCAAATATGTTTGTACAAGTGAAGACAGATGTTTCCGCACTTCTCTATCCGTTATTGCTCAATATATTTTATATCCTGACTGCAGATAGAGATCACATCGAGCCCCGAGATGTGGACATTTGGTATCGTTCAGTAACCTGGCACGTGGTGTTGTGTTGCGTTTTGACCCATTTAACCCCCCATTCAGAAGAAATAAGGAGATAATTGGCCTGATTTACTGGGGTTACCAGGGCTGGGACAAGGAGGGGGGCGAAATATAGACATGAAAGGCAGAAAATGTGTGTTTCCTTTTAAAAAAACATTAAATATACCCCCCCACACTTTTTTTTTTTCTTATAGGTGATCACATAATCTCTGTTCTTAGCTGCATAAGGGGCTTAAAGAGCTGGGGGTGTGGAGAAGCAACAGTATACTGATCTTCACAGTGAATGGGCCTTATTAACTAGTGTTATTAGGCCTGGGACAAGGAGGGGGGTGTAAAGTAAAAATGAAAGGCAAAACATTTATGTATAGATACAATAAAAAAATTCTAAATACTTTTTTTTTTTTTTTTTTTTATAGGTGATCACATAGTTTCTGTTCTCAGCTGCATAAGCGGCTTAGAGAGCTGGGGGGGGAGGTAACAGCAGGACACTGATCTTACCGATTTACTAGCATTACCAGGCCTGGGACAAGGAGAGGGGCATAAATTACCGTATTTATCGGCGTATAACATGCACCTTAAAGTGATTGTAAAGTCTTGTTTTGTTTTTTTTCTAAACAAACATGTTATGCTTACCTCCTCTTTTCAGTGGATTTGCACAGAGCAGCCCCCGGCCGGGTCTTCCTCTCCTCGGGTCCCTCTTCTGTGATCCTGGCCCCTCCCTCCTGTTGAGTGCCCCTCCCTCCCGTTGAGTGCCCCCTCCCTCCCGTTGAGTGCCCCCTCCCTCCCGTTGAGTGCCCCCTCCCTCCCGTTGAGGGCCCCCTCCCTCCCGTTGAGGGCCCCCTCCCTCCCGTTGAGGGCCCCCTCCCTCCTGTTGAGTGCCCCCTCCCTCCTGTTGAGTGCCCCCTCCCTCCTGTTGAGTGCCCCCTCCCTCCTGTTGAGTGCCCCCTCCCTCCTGTTGAGTGCCCCCTCCCTCCTGTTGAGTGCCCCCTCCCTCCTGTTGAGTGCCCTCCCTCCTGTCTCCCTCCTGTTGAGTGCCCCCTCCCTCCTGTTGAGTGCCCCCTCCCTCCTGTTGAGTGCCCCCTCCCTCCTGTTGAGTGCCCCCTCCCTCCTGTTGAGTGCCTCCTCCCTCTTGTTGAGTGCCCCCTCCCATTTAGACACGGAGCTGTGGCCTGGTCCCCCCCCCCCTTTTTTCCCTTATTGGCTAACTGACTTTGACAGCAGCGGGAGCCAATAGCGCTACTTCTGTATCTCAGCCAATCGGGAAGGAACGTCTCGCTGGCCGAGACACTCGTGGACAGAGATGGGGCTCATGTAAGTATTAGGGGGGCTGCTACACACAGAAGGCTATTTATCATAATGCATTAAGATTAAAAACTTTCTGACTTTACAACCTCTTCAATTTTAAGAGGGAAGGTTCAGGAAAATAAGGTAAATTTAAAATTCATAACTTTGAAGCAAAATAAGGGTCAGTGCCCATTAATGCAGCCTGATCTTTGCCCATCTGCAGCCTCGCCAGTGCCGCATTACACAGAGGGATCTCCTGTTTACTCTGCGCTCGCAGTCGCACACTATCCCACCTCCTGGACTGGGCTCTTATGATGGACAGAACACCAATCCAATGCCAGGACATGTGACGTCTATCCTACAGTGCCTTGAAAAAGTATTAATACCCCTTGAAATTTTCCATATTTTGTCATATTACAGCCAAAAATGTCAATTTATTTTGTTGGGATGTTATGTGATAGGCCAACACAGTTGTGAAGTGAAAGGAAAATGATTAATGGTTTTCAACATTTAAAAAAATACATTTGTGAAAAGTGTGGGGGGTACATTTGTATGGCGCCCCCCTGAGTCAATACTTTGTAGAACCTCCTTTCACTGCAATTACAGCTGCAAGTCTTTTTTGGGGATGTCTCTACCAGCTTTCCACATCTAGAGAGGGACGTTTTTGCCCATTTTTTCTTTGCAAAATAGCTCAAGCTCTGCCAGATTGGATGGAGAGCGTCTGTGAACAGCAATTTTCAAGTCTTGCCACAGATTCTCATTTGGATTTAGGTCTGGACTTTGATTGGACCATTCTAACACATGAATATGCTTTGATCTAAACCATTCCATTGTAGCTCTGGCTGTATGTTTAGGATTTTTGTCCCACTGGAAGGTGAACCTCCGCCCCAGTCTTAAGTCTTTTGCAGACTCTAATGCCGCGTACACACGGTCTGACTTTTCAGCTACAACACATGAATATGATTTGATCTAAACCATTACATTGTAGCTCTGGCTGTATGTTTAGGGTCGTTGTCCTGCTGGAAGGTGAACCTCCGCCCCAGTCTCAAGTCTTTTGCAGACTCTAGCAGGTTTTCTTCTAAGATTGTCCTGTATTTGGCTCCATCCATCTTCCCATCAACTCTGACCAGCTTCCCTGTCCCTGCCGAAGAAAAGCATCCCCACAACATGATGCTGCCACCACCATGTTTCACAGTGGGGATGGTGTGTTCAGGGTTATGTACAGTGTTATTTTTCTGCCATACATAGTGTTTTGCTTTTCGGCCAAAAAGTTAAATTTTGGTCTCATCTGATCAGAGCACCTTCTTCCACATGTTTGCTGTCCCCCCCACATGGCTTCTCGCAAACTGCAAACAGGACTTCTTATGGTTTTCTTTCAACAATGGCTTTCTTCTTGTCACTCTTCCATAAAGGTCAGATTTGTGGAGAACACGACTAATAGTTGTCCTGTGGACAGATTCTCCCACCTGAGCTGTGGATCTCTGCAGCTCCTCCAGAGTTACCATGGTCCTCTTGGCTGCTTCTCTGATTAATGCTCTCCTTGCCCGGCCTGTCAGTTTAGGTGGATGGCCATGTCTTGGAAGGTTTGCAGTTGTGCCATATTCTCTCCATTATTGGATGATGGATTGAACAGAGCTCTGTGAGATGTTTAAAGCTTGGGATATTTTTTTAAAACCTAACCCTGCTTTAAACTTCTCCACAACTTTATCCCTGACCTGTCTGGTGTGTTCCTTGGCCTTCATAAAGTTTTGTTCACTAAGATTCTCTAACAAAGCTCTGAGGGCTTCACAGAACAGCTGTATTTATACTGAGAGTAAATTACACCCTGGTGGACTCTAGTTACTAATTAGGTGACTTCTGAAGGCAATTGGTTCCACTAGATTTTAGTTAGGGGTATCAGAGTAAAGGGGGCTGAATACAAATGTACACCACACACTTTTCACATATTTGGAAAAAAAAATTGGAAAACCATTTATCATTTTCCTTCCACTTCACAATTATGTCCCACTTTGTGTTGGTCTATCACATAAAATCCCAATAAAATAAATTTGCATTTTTGGTTGTAACATGACAAAATATGCAAAAAATATTTACAAAATGTGAGGGGTGTACCCACTTTTGTGAGATACTATAAACAGTATGTATATGTGTATATATATATATATATATATATATATATATATATATATATATATATATGTGTGTGTATATATATATATATATATATATATATATATATATATATATATATATATATATATATAATTTTTTTTTATCATTTTATGTGAGTGATCACGTCATCTCTGTTCTCAGCTGAATAAGGGGCTTAGAGAGCTGTGGGTCGAAATGCAGCAGTATACTGATCTTCCCAGTGAATGGGCTTGATTTACTAGTGTTACCCAGCCTGGGACAAGGAGGAGGATGTAAAATAGCTATACATTTGTATACATATAAAAAAAAAAATGAAATTCTTTATTTATTTTTTTAATAGCAGTGATCACATATTTTCTGTAAACTTTTTTTTTTTTACAGAGCTAAAATGCAGCCTATTGTAATGTGCCTGTGCACACAGGTGTGTAAACAATCGCCGTACTTTGTTCAATAAAAAAATAAATAAATAGAAAAATCAGCTTTTTTGGTCAGTAATTTACGGGTACGGTGATGCGTGTAAGGGGGGGGGGGACAGTGATGCGTGTAAGGGGTTTACAGTGACGTGTTGGGGGGGGGGTGCACGATGATGGGTTGCTTTACATTCCATATAAGGATTGGCTTTGTTAACCATTAATCTCAGCCATACATAATGAATAGGTGTGGGAGGAGGTGTGCAGAGACGGTCGTATGAATGTGAGAAGGTTAGGTGAGGACATTGGTGATTCATCAATGAACGGCTTGTCAGCTGAATTTTATTGGATGGATTTGTTTACAAACAACTAAATAAAGGTTAAAAGAAAAATAAACAAAAGTACATTATTTCTGTTCCCTTAACCCTTTGTCTCTCTCTCTATCTCTCCATCTTTTTTTTCCCCCCACACTGAGAGCACCTGCCGTTAGCGCTAAAGTGCCGCTCATTAAAGCGGCGCTTTTCGGCCGCTAGCGGGACGGTTTTAACCCCCAAAAAAAGGGTTAAAGACTCCCGTTTTGTGTGTGTATATGTGTGTGTGTGTATATATATAATATATATCCTGTTACCCCGAAAATAAGACCTAGCGTGATTGTCGGTGATGGCTGCAGTATAAGCCCTACCCCCCAAATAACCCCTAGTTAAAGTCCTTGTAGGTCTTATTCTCAGGGTAGGGCTTATTTTCAGGGAACAGGGTAGGGCTTATATTGCAGCCATCACTGACAATCACGCTAAGTCTTATTTTGGGGAAACAGGGTATATATAATGTGTGTATATGTGTGTATATACAGATACACACACACACATAATTTCTTTCTTTTTTTTTTTTTTTTTGGGCCTTCCTAGGAACTGGGAATTACTTAAAAGTAAAAAACTGGCTTTTTTTTTTTTCTATTTTGAATGGAGTAAAGTAGGGTTTTTAACCCCTGTCAGGTTTATTTTTTGCAATCCGTGACCTATTGGGGAGATTTTCCTTCACTTCCTGTCCCATAACCAAACAGGAAGTAAGAGGAAATCCATGCAAATTAAGGGAATATCTTGGGACCCCCCAGGACCACCAGAACTAGTGTCCCCCATTGGAAGATTTCCCCTTTTCTGAGGACAACCCAAAATTTGCCCAGTACCATGTGATCACTGTGACCAATCACAGCTAGCAACACAATTGTACACAATGGATGGCTTCAAATAAAGCCATCCAATGTTTTACAACTATCATATGACCTACTGTGATTGGTTGCAGCAATCACATGGTACTGGCAGTGGGGCCGGTACAGTGATCAGTCATCAGCTGTGTCCAGTGGATCATATGACATGCACCCGTATCGACGAAAACTGGGGAAAAAAAGCCGAAAACAGGAAACGAATGCAGCCGCCACATTTAATGACCGGTAAGCTGCAATATATTACATTGTTGGCTTTGGGGTTTAACCACTTCCCACTCAGCCAGCATTTTGCTATAGGCTGGGTGGGAAGTGGTTAAACCCCAAAACCAACAATGTAATATGTTGCAGCTTACCAGTCATTAAATGTGACGGCTGCATTTGTTTTCTTTTTTCTGCTCCCCCCCCCCCCCCCGTTTTCACCTGGTGATCTGGCCAGTAACGCACTTCCTGTATTAGAGCGCCCCCCCCACTCTGGAGGAAGGAGCAAAGGGAGCACCTTTGGACAGCAACATTTCAGTCTGGGGGGAGGGGTGTGTTAGGTGCATTAGCCGATATAGATACACTAACAAATTGAAGCCAAACTTAAGCTAACAATATTTAATCTGTTAAAAAAAAAATACAGCCTTTGTTCCTTTTTGAGATAAAGGTTTTACATACATAAAAGTTGACCATTGTAAGCACCCCTGTGTTGGTGGTAAATGGTTGGTCTCAAACCTCTAACTGCTACAGCTTGCAGGACAGCTTGTTCATGAGCTGCTGGAATGCTTTCGTTTGCTGGTGTTTCTCGGGATTACCAGTTTTTTTTTTTCCACCGGTTTGCCCGAGAAACGATCCAACGGTGCCGGCAGCTGGTCACACAGGAGATCAAAGAGTAGATCCACTTTGATCACATCTATGACCCTGGAGGATTGGAGCAACGTCATGACCTCACTTCCGGTCCAGGGTGGAAGTAAACGGTTTTTTTTTTTTAAAGCAAAAGTTCAAAAAAAAAAAATGTTGTTCATTCTTTTTTTTTTTATCTGTCTTTTGCTTTTAAAGGTAAAGAAGAAAATTGGGGTCTTTTTGACCCCTGATCTCTCCCTAAAGAGGACCTGTCATCCTTATTTTTTATTGTAAGGTATGTTTACACTCCTTGTAAATGGAATAAAAGTGATAAAAAAAAAAAAATATTTATTTGCCCCATCCATCCGTGTTCACGCGCAAAAGCAAACGCATACGTAAGTCCCGCACGCAAACGGTGTTTGCACCACACATGTGAGGTTTCTCCACAAATCCACAAATGTTAGAGCGGGAGCAATAATTCTAGCGCTAGACCGCCTCTGTAACTCAACATTCAGCAGCAGAAACATATCAGCATTTTGCCGATGAGAGAAAAAGGTGCCGAAAACGCATTTTGCCGCGATTTTACCGTGCTTATAATTTGTTTTTAATATGTCATGTCACTCAAAAACCGCATCAAAAATGTATGGGTTCTTTATGCGATCTTGCTGCGATTTCAAAAGGGAGGTGCTTTTTTTTTTTTTTTCTGATCGAAAATTCAGCAAGCAGGATTTTTAACACCACAACGGAAACGCGACACACCAGTGTGCAGACATAGAATTTTTTAAAAGGATGCATTTTTCTTGAGTTTTTCTTGCGCTAAAGGTGCCAATAATGGCCGCCGATACATTCATATTCATTTAAATCCATGATTATTAATTAAAAAGTCAAATATAATACAATTTTATATATAAAAATATATATCTTTCTTTTTTTTTTTTTTTTTAAACTATCATTTTCGGTTTTAGCACCAAAATTTCAATTCGGTGCACCTCTACTGTACAGGCGTTTAAAATGTCCCCTATGGAGATTAAGTACCGTACATTGTTGCCATTCCACAATCGTGCTCAGTTTCAAAGTGTGGCATGCTAGGTATCTATTTACTCGGTGTCGCACCATCTTTCATTATATAAAAAAAATTATTGGGGTATATGTTTTGTGGGGTTTTTTTTTTTTTATTATTCATTAAAATTTATTTTTTTCAAAAATAAAATTGCGTTTGAAAAACCGCTGCGCAAAAATTGCAACGACCCCCATTTTATTCCCTAGGGTCTCTGCTACAAAAATTTTTTTATATAATGTTTGGGGGTTTTAGTAATTTTTATAGCAAAAAAAGTACTGATTTAAGCTTGTAAACAAAAAGTTGCCAGAAAAGACCTGGTCAGCAAGTGGTTAAAAGGAAGTGCTACTCCAAAACACACATCAACAGATGAAAATGCAACGCGGCGCATATAAAAATGCCTGGAAACACAAGAACACAAAATTAAATTAAATTTAAATTTAGCCCAGTGTTTAAATTTAGCCCAGTGTTTAAATTTAGCCCAGTGTTTAAATTTAGCCCAGTGTTTAAATTTAGCCCAGTGTTTAAATTTAGCCCAGTGTTTAAATTCAGCCCAGTGTTTAAAGAGGGAGTCCACCTACATCAACCTAAAAAAAAAGATATTAAAAGCCAGCAGCTACAAATACTGCAGCTGCTGACTTTTAATACATGGCCACTTACCTGTCCCAGGGTCCAGCGATGTCGGCAGCCGACGTCGATAACCTGCTCGGTTCTCGGCAGCTGCCGCCGCCATCCTGGGTGAGGGAATCAGGAAGTGAAGCGTTGCAGCTTCACTTCCCGGTTCCCTACTGCGCATGCGCGAGTCGCGCTGCGCATAAGTGGTCCCCGCTCTCTCCTGGGAGCTGTGTGTTTCCCAGGAGACAGCGCAGAGGGACAGGAAGAGGCATAGACTCCCGTGAGAGTCTATGCCGGAAGTGGGTGCAAATACCTGTCTTAGACAGGTATCTGCACCCCCTCCCCCCTGAAAGGTGCCAAATGTGACACCGGAGGGGGGAGGGTTCCAAAAAGCGGAAGTTCCAGTTTTGTGTGGAACTCCGCTTTAAATTTAGCCCAGTGTTTAAATTTAGCCCAGTGTTTAAAGTGGTGTTCCGGCCAAAATTATACTTTTTAAATAAAATTACCCCTATAATACACAAGCTTAATGTATTCTAGTAAAGTTAGTCTGTAAACTAAGGTCTGTTTTGTTAGTTTATAGCAGTAGTTTGTTATTTTATAAACTTACAGCAGGCCGTGGCCATCTTAAGTGTGGGCATCTGAAGCCAGACTGTATTTCTTCCTGGATCTCATCCTTGCAGATCTCGCACATGCTCAGTGCAGCACAAGCAGTGTAATAGGTTTCAGGTCAGGTTTCCATAGCAACGGCAGTGTCAGAGGAAGTTGCAGCCCCTTCCCAGAAGGCATTGCAAACAGGAAATGATGCGATGGGCCACGGCCAGGGAGGAGGAAGTGAAAAATGAATACAGCAGATATACAGTAGGTGCTGAGAAAAAAAATATCCAATTAGTTTACAGTGCACAGTTTAGTGAGGGATGCTGAAGAGTTGTAAAAGTGGGTGAAACTCCACTTTAAATTTAGCCCAGTGTTAAATTTTCAAATATTGCTTTTTTTGGCTCATTTTTTCCCTCATCCATTATATACTTCTAACAATACTCTGCACCAAAATAGTACAAAATTAAAAAAAAAAGAAAATTTGAAAGTTTTTGTTACTGTTTTTCTAGGGTGTTTCTATGTATTTATTAATTTTAAAACCCATCATTATTTTACCTGATGTGGTAATAATACTTTTGACTCATGCATACCGGACATTTAGCCCCCGTGCGTCCAATTTTCACACGCTCAGGTGGCACAGGTTCAGCATTCAGCCTTGCTTTCGGCTGGACCCTGTAGCGGGTGGTACTTGTGTTTCGGGCCCAATGCATTCACAGGTGTATGCCAAGAATGCAGAGTATCTGTTTCCAGGCATACATCCCTGAAGGCATAAGACCCCAAACACAAGGACCACCCCGGTACAGGGTCCAGCCGTGTTCAGCTGCTGCAAATTTCAACCTGTCATAGATTTTTGTCAGGCAGCGGAGCTGGAAGCCGCACTTTTGCCTCCAGGGACGAACACACTTTTGTTAGTTTAATTACAGACAATGCTCTGACTTGAAGTTTAAAGGTCCTACTAAAGGTTGGTTATAAAATAAGATGTCATGCTTACCTGTGCTGTGCAACAATATTGCACAGAGCGACCTCTTACCTTTTTTTTCTTTGGCGGTCCCCTGCTGGTGCTGTCCTCTCCTCCTTCCTTCAGATGCCCCATTCGCAGGTTAGATGCTAAAGGGGCACTCCTGCATGCACATTTCTGTGCCAGGCTGTGTGCGTCCATAGATACACACAGCACTGGTAGGCCACACCCCCGCTCCATCCTTGCAGTAGTTTGACAGCGGCAGGAGCTCATGTCTCCTGCTGCTTTGTGTCTCCTGTGAGACCAGGAAGTGAGTGGAGCGGTGAGAGGAAATCGGGTAGGTGTATAGGTATGGAGGTGGATGGAACAGGTGATGGGTATTTTTTTTTTTCTTTTTTTTTTTTACATTAGAGATTCTAAATGTTGCACTTTAAAAACAAAAAAAACATACATACCTGCTTTGTTCAGTGGTTTTGCACAGAGCAGCCCCGATCGTCCTCTTCTCTGGTCTCCTGCCAGCAGTCCCGACTCCTCCTCCCTGCCGAGTGCCCACATTAGCAAGCCTCTTGCTATAGGGGTACTCAAGCAAGCTAGCTCCCGAGCCACGCTCCTCAAAATAGACATTGTCCATTCACGCACTAAGCGTGGCCCAACCCTGCCTCCCACTCTCTACTCATTGTCTCACTGGCTGCTCTCACATCACATGCACATCACTGGATCGAGATGAAGCTCAGGTAAGTATAAGAGTGGTGGGAGGGGGGTGGGGCAGAGGTCAGAGCAAAGGAGGAGAGGTGGCAACGAGATGTGGCACAGCTTGTGCTGTGCATAGTGCACTCGTGAACTCCTGTACACGATGCACTACTGTACGCCATCCAGTCCTGAGCTCTGCACTCCGATCCAGTGATGTGCACGAACGCAGCGGCTTCCGCTGTTGTCTCCCTCATTGGTCAGATTGATAGCAGCTGAAGCGATTTGCAGCAGTGGGACTCCGGAGCGAGCCCGCATGGGTGACCCCAGGGAAAGCAGCTGTGGGGGGGGGGGGGGGGTTGGGGGGTTGTGAAGAGGTGAGAGCTGGGGGGTGGGGGGGGATAATGATGAGTTTCTCCCTACAATACAGTGCTTTGAGTAAGTATTCATACCCCTTGAAATTCTCTACACTTTGTCATGTTACAACCAAAAACGTAAATGTATTTTATTGGGATTTAATGTGATAGACCAACACAAAGTGGCACATAAATAGGAAGTGGAAGAAAAATTATTTTCTACATTTTTTTTTTTTTTTTTTTTTTTTTACAAATATCTGAAAAGTGTGGCGTGCATTTGTATTTATCCCCCTTTACTCTGATACCCATCATGCTGTGGGGATGCTTTTCTTCAGCAGGGACAGGGAAGCTGGTCAGAGTTGATGAGAAGATGGATGGAGCCAAATACAGGGCAATCTTAGAAGAAAACCTGTTATGCCGCGTACACACGACCGGACTTTCCGGCATTAAAGGTCAGACGGAATCATTCTGTCGGACATTCCGATCGTGTGTGGGCTTCATCTGACTTTTTTCTTTCTAAAATTCTGATGGACCTAGAAATAGAACATGTTTCAAATCTTTCTGACGGACTCAATTCCTATCGGGAAAACCGTTCGTCTGTATGCTAGTCCGACGGACCAAAAACCACGCAAGGGCAGCTATTGGCTACTGGCTATTGAACTTTCTTTTTCTAGTCCAGTCATACGCCATCGCGATCTAAACGTTCGGACTTTGGTGTGATCGTGTGTAGGCAAATCCGTTTCAGCGAAACTCCGTCGGAAAGACCGTCAGAGTCTACTCTGACGGAAAGTCCGGTCGTGTGTACGCGGCATTAGAGTCTGCAAAAGACTTGAGACTGGGGCGGAGGGTCCAGCAGGACAACAACCCTAAACATACAGCCAGAGCTACAATGGTATGGTTTAGATCAAAGCATATTCATGTGTTAGAATGGCCAGTCAAAGTCCAGACCTAAATCTAATTGAGAATCTGTGGCAAGACTTGAAAATTGCTGTTCACAGACGTTCTCCATCCAATCTGACAGAGCTTGAGATATTCTGCAAAGAAGAATGGGCAAAGATGTCCCTCTCTAGATGTGCAAAGCTGGTAGAGACATCCCCAAAAAAGACTTGCAGCTGTAATTGCAGTGAAAGGAGGTTCTACAAAGTATTGACTCCGGGGGGCTGAATACAAATGTACCCCCCACACTTTTCACATATTTATTTGTAAAATAAAAATATTATTTGTAAAAAATGTTGAAAACCATTTATGATTTTCCTTCCACGTCACAATTATGTGCCACTTTGTCTTGGTCTATCACATAAAATCCCAATAAAATACATTTACGTTCTTTTGCTTGTAACATGACAAAATGTGGTTAATTTCAAAGGGGAATGAATACTTTTTCAAGGCACTCTAAGTTTTTTTTTTTTATTAATCATTCTTTCCGGCCAGCCTATACCCCTGACTATTGCGTTATGTCGGAGGCTATTGGCTGGCGGCTTACCTGTAGTGAGTTATGCCGCGTACACACGACTGGTTTTGCCATCGGAGTAAACTACGAAGGTTTCTCCAACAGAACTCTGACGGAATTCCGCTCAAGCTGTCTTGCCTACACACGGTCACACCAAAGTCCGACCGTCCAGAACGCGGTGACGTACAACACTTACGACGGGACTAGAAAAAGGAAGTTCAATAGCCAGTAGCCAATAACTTCCGTCTCGTGTGCTTGCTTCAGAGCATGCGTCGTTTTTGGTCCGTTGGAACAGCATACAGACGAGCGGTTTTCCTGAAATATCGGAAATATTTAGAACATGTTCCATTTCTAGGTCCGTCAGAATTTTCGAGAAAAAAAAAGTCCGATGAGGCCTACACACGATCAGAATAGACGATGCTGAAAAGCTTCTGTCTGACTTTTTCTGTCGGACGTTCCGCTCTTGTGTACGCGGCTTTAGGGGGCGCAAATTACTTGCCTTGCCCTGGGTGCTGACAACCCACACTACCCTGTTTCCCCGAAAATAAGACCTAGCGTGATTGTCAGTGATGGCTGCAATATAAGCCCTACCCCCCAAATAAACCCTACCCTGTTTCCCTGAAAATAAGCCCTACCCTGAAAATAAGACCTACAAGGACTTTAACTAGGGCTTATTTGGGGGGTAGGGCTTATATTGCAGCCATCACCGACAATCACGCTAGGTCTTATTTTCAGGGAAACCGGGTATGCTAAAAAAAGAAAAACCTGGCTCCTAACATTTTTAGCTGGCTCCTAGATTCAAAGCAAATTCTTAGATCGTAAGCTCTAAGGAGCAGGGCCCTCTGATTCCTAGTCTATTGTATGTGTACTGTCCACCCTCAAGTTGTAAAGCGCTGCGCAAACTGTCGGCGATATATAAATCCTGTATAATAATAAAAATTTGTCAGGCCCTAGGTTAATAAAATCAGGGAAGGAAATGATACTGTGACGTTTTTAGGTCGGGTTTTGCTTATTATCGCACCCAATCGGCTTAAAACAAAAGCGCCGCGAGCAACACCAATATTTATTTTATTCCTCCGGGTTTTTACGCATGACGCCCCCCCACCACGTTTTCACCAGGTAGACTCCAGCAGAAGTATTTCCTGAGTGCTAAATGACAAATCCACGTCGGCGGTGCATTGTGTCCGCGTGGGACAGGATTGACGGGCATCCGACGCCTTCCATCAGAGATTTAATTAAGTCGTCCTTCTTCTTTTTTTGTTATCTCCCTTCCACAAACCTAACCGGTAGAGGGTTTCCATCCGACTGACACCATCCCTCCGATCTCTGACAAGCTTCACATCTCACGCGGCTTAGATGCCATCAAAGGAAAACGTGTCTTGTAGCCGGCAACGTTTTGAAAAAAAAAAAAAAAAAAAAAGCGAGTCTGCTGGAGGGGCTGCGCAGAATGATTTGATATTCCCAGAATAATAGAGACAAGCACGGCGGAAGTGTTTTTTTTTTCGCGGTGGAGGGCCGCGTCGCTCCAACAATAAGCGCCCCACTCCCATCGCTCACACTTCGCAGGCTGACAGCCCTTTGTGAAGCACACGTCAGGAACATGACATGAAATTAAAAGGAGCATATTGCTGAGTGCGAAATAATTTGTGTTTAGCCAAACAAGAAACGCGCAGAGATTTGTTGAAGGCTAAAGAAGGATTCTCGATTTTAAAAAAAATAATCTGTAGACCAGCTGTTTTTATTGATGACGGGTGGGGGGGGCTTTTTATATCATGCAAAGGAATGCCAGCTAAAGGGGAAAAATAACCCAACATATAAGACTTCTGTCACATTTTTTACCAGGCTCAGCTACATTCAGGCACGTAATACAGTGCCTTGCAAAAGTATTCACCCCCCTTGGCATTTTTTCGTGTTTTGTTGCCTCACAACCTGGAATTAACATGGATTGTTTGAGGATTTGCATCGTTTAAATTACAGGACATGCCCACAACTTTGAAGATTTTTTTTATTGTGAAGAAAACAACAAATAGGAAAAAATAACCAAAGTCAATGTGCATAACTATTCACCCCCCTAAAGTCAATACTTTGTAAAGCCACCTTTTGCGGCTATCACAGCTCCAAGTCTCTTTGGATAAGTCTCTATGAGCTTGCTACATCTTACCACTGGGATTTTTGCCCATTTCCTCCTTGCAAAACTGCTCCAGCTCCTTCAAGTTGGATGGTTTGCGCTTGTGAACAGCAATCTTTAAGTCTGACCACAGATTTTCTATTGGATTGAGGTCTGGGCTTTGACTAGGCCATTCCAACACCTCTACATTTTTCCCCTTAAACCACTCAAGTGTTGCTTTAGCAGTGTGTTTGGGGTCATTTTCCTGCCGGAAGGTGAACCTCCGTCCTAGCCTCAAATCACACACAGAGTGGTACAGGTTTTGTTCAAGAATATCCCTGTATTTAGCACCATCCATCTTTCCCTCAACTCTGATCAGTTTCCCAGTCCCGACTGCTGAAAAACATCCCCACAGCATGATGCTACCACCACCATGTTTCACTGTGGGGATGGCGTTTTTTGGATGATGTGATGTGTTGGGTTTGCGCCAGACATAGCGTTTTCTTTGATGGCCAAAAAGTTCAATTTTAGTCTCATCAGACCAGAGCACCTTCCTCCATACATTTTGGGAGTCTCCCACATGCCTTTTCACAAACTCAAAACGTGCCATTTTGTTTTTTGCTGAAAGTAATGGCTTTCTTCTGGCCACTCTGCCATAAAGCCCAACTCTATGGAGTGTACGGCTTATTGTGGTCCTATGTACAGATAATCCAGTCTCTGCTGTGGAACTCTGCAGCTCCTCCAGGGTTACCTTAGGTCTCTGTGCTCCTCTCTGATTAATGCCCTCCTTACCTGGTCCGTGAGTTTTGGCGTGCAGTCGTCTCTTGGCAGGTTTGGTGTTGCGCCATGTTCTTTCCATTTGGTTATGATAGATTTGATGGTGCTCCTAGGGATCATCAAAGATTTGGATATTTTTTTTTATAACCTAACCCTGACTTGTACTTCTCAACAACATTGTCCCTTACTTGTTTGGAGAGTTCCTTGGTCTTCATGGCAGTGTTTGGTTAGTGAAGCCTCTTTCTTAGGTGTTGCAGTCTCTGGGGCCTTTCACAAAGGTGTGTATATGTAATGACAGATCATGTGACACTTAGATTGCACACAGGTGGACTTCATTTCACTAATTATGTGACTTCTGAAGGTAATTGGTTGCACCAGAGCTTTTTATGGGCTTCATAATAAAGGGGGTGAATACGTATACAACATGCCAATTTTCAGTTTTTTTTATTTCTGAAAAATAGTTTTATGTACATATTTTTCTAATTTTACTTCACCAACTTCGGCTATTGTGTTCTGATCCATCACATATAATTCAGATTAAACATTGAACTAAAGGCTGTAATGTATCAAAATAAGTAAAAAGCCAAGGGGGGCGAATACTTTTGCAAGGCACTGTAAAATACCCGGCCCCTCCACCACTGAATGTATTTAATAGCAAGGGGCTATTTCTTGTTAAAAAAAAAAAAGGGGGTGTGCTGGGGGTGGGTGGGGGGTGGTGATGTCTGTCGTTTCTGGGGGGAGGGGGGGCATGTCTTTCGTTGCTGTGGGGGGGGGGGGGTGATGTCTGTCATTTACTGCTTCTCTTGTTAACAAATTCTGTACAAGTTACTGGTACTTAGCAACACAAAATGATACTTGACTCTGTATTCAATAAAAGGACAGTGCTCGGAGGTGGGTAGGGGGCGGAACCAAAGGGCAGTGCTCGGAGGTGGGTAGGGGGCGGAACCAAGGGGCAGTGCTCGGAGGTGGGTAAGGGGGTGTAACCAAGGAGCAGTGCTCGGAGGTGGGTAGGGGGCTGAACCTAGGAGCAGTGCTCGGAGGTGGGTAGGGGGCTGAACCAAGGAGCAGTGCTCGGAGGTGGGTAGGGGACGTAACCAAGGAGCAGTGCTCGGAGGTGAGTAGGGGGCGTAACCAAGGGGCAGTGCTCGGAGGTGGGTAAGGGGGTGTAACCAAGGAGCAGTGCTCGGAGGTGGGTAGGGGGCTGAACCTAGGAGCAGTGCTCGGAGGTGGGTAGGGGGCTGAACCAAGGAGCAGTGCTCGGAGGTGGGTAGGGGGCTGAACCAAGGAGCAGTGCTCGGAGGTGTGTAGGGGGGCTGAACCAAGAAGCAGTGCTCGGAGATGGGTAGGGGGGCTGAACCAAGAAGCAGTGCTCTGAGATGGGTAGGGGGCTGAACCAAGGAGCAGTGCTCGGAGGTGGGTAGGGGGCTGAACCAAAGAGCAGTGCTCGGAGGTGGGTAGGGGGCGGAACCAAGGGGCAGTGCTCGGAGGTGGGTAGGGGGCGGAGGCAAGGACTGACTCAGAAAGGGGGAGTTCCTGCACCTATTTTCTGAGAACAAAAGCCAAAGTCAGTACTATAGAAATACCTGTACAAAATAAATATGAGACAGCAAAGGGGAGGTGCTAATTTTATTTTTTTCAATGACTTGCCGTCTGCTAACGTCTACTACAATATTCAGAATCTCACCTTTGTGGTCACAGGACGTGAAATGTTTGAAGACAGAATCCTAGATTAGATGGTTTCCTCCTCCGATCCCGATGTCACTTCTGTTTGCAGCAGCTCATTCTAATCGTTTTCATGCAATTGAGTTATTTTTTTATTACGATGGGTAATGGCATTTCCAGCTAGATTTCTCCAGCTCCAATATGTGTAATAGCCAAACCCATCGAGTAAATGAAAAGGACACAAATGTCAGCCGTGTACATGAGCAGAACAGGAATACACAATGCTCAGGAGGGAATATCTGACTCTCACAGCTGAGACTAGAACCAGCTCTGATGATGATCCATATTTACACTGAGCTTGTCTGATCAATGTAAATGTGTATCAGCTTTGGTGGATTATGTACGGGTCATTCATCCAGTCCACCTTTTTATTTAAATTAAAGGCAGCTATTCTTGTGGGATTCTGTCTTATGGTATCGCTCGCCTTAAAGGCATAGTATGAGCACCCGCATGATGGTGGTGTAGCCATGGAGCAGCTGCGTGCTGGTGGCTAGTTCCTTTTGCTTTTTTAAATTGCAGCCGCATGGAAGCCACATGGTGCTGTCTCTTTCTGCAACTTTCCTGCATTACTTGCAGGCTTTGCAATTTCTTCTCCAATTTCCAGGGACTACATATCCCATGGTACCTTGCTGCTTGCAAGCTGTGATTCCTGTACTGGCTCCACCTCCTTTAGCTCCTCCCCTCAGCTCCTCTGTAGTTCAGAAAGCAGGCTCTGTGAAATGCGTGGCACAGCAGTGCCTACCCACAGGGCATAGCGACTACGGGTCACAGAATTCAAGGAATGTGCAGGGATCTTCACAAACTTCAACATCATTCAGAATAATAGAAGTAGGCTAAAAATAATTGGAATACAATGTGGAAATGATTACAGGATTTAACCACTTACCAACCGGCTCATGTACATATACGTTGGCAGTTTGAAGATGGATATCTCGGTAACGGCAGCAGCTGCTGCCACAACCGAAGTATCCATCTTTAAAGCCGGCGGTTCTGTTTTACGATAATGGTGGTCTCTGCAGCGGATTCACCGCGAGACCACCGTTATCGGCGGCGGGAGAGGTGCCGCTCCCCTCCTGCCCCCCTGCTGCTTACCGGAGCTGTCGGTAGTGGCGGAGGCGATCAGGTCCCTTCACGTCTGTGGTATGGAGATGAGTGAGGGGAAGATGGCCCCCACCCATCTCCATACCACAGGATGGCAGAAGTGACGTCAAAACGTCACTTCCGCCCATACGTCTTAAAGGCACATTTTTCTGTTGTCATTTTTTCAAATGACAATTTTTTTTTATTATTTTTTTTTTTTTTTGCATTTTAGTCCAAATATGAGATCTGAGGACTTTTTGACCCCAGATCTCATATTAAGAGGTCCTGTCATGCTTTTTTTTTTTATTACAAGGGATGTTTACATTCCTTGTAATAGTAATTAAAGTGACCCAATTTTTTTTTCTTTTTTAAAACAGTGAAAAAAATAAAATCAAGTGAAATAAGAAAAAAAAAAACAAAGCTTGCGTGGAGAAGTGAACGCATACGTGAGTAGCGCCCGCATATGAAAACGGTGGTCAAACCACACATGTGAGGTATCGCCGCGATCGGTAGAGTGAGAACAATAATTCTAGCCCTAGATCTCCTCTGTAACTCAGAACGTGCAACCTGTAGAATTTTTTAAACATCGCCTATGGAGATTTTTGAAGGTAAAAGTTTGACGCCATTCCACGAGCGGGCACAATTTTGAAGCGTGACATGTTGGGTATCAATTTACTCGGCATTAAGGTTATCTTTCACAAAATAAAAAAAAAAAGGTTTAACTTTACTGTTGTCTTATTTTTTTTTATTCAAAAAAGTGAATTTTTTCCAAAAAAAGTGCTCTTGTAAGAGTGCTGCGCGAATACGGTGCGAAAAAAAGTATTGCAATAACTGCCATTTTATTCTCTAGGATGTTAGAAAAAAAAACAATATATAATGTTTGGGGGTTCTAAGTAATTTTCTAGCAAAAAAAACTGTTTTAAACATTTAAACAACAAAATCTCAAAATGAGGCTGGTCCTTAAGTGGTTAACATGACCATGGATACATTTTAACCCTGTCAGAAGCCATGAAATCAGGCAGAGACAGAAGTACAGTTAATGTACTACTTTAAGGCCCCTTTCACACTGGGGCGGCGTTGATGGTAAAGCGCCGCTATTGTAAGCGGCGCTTTACCATCGGTTTTCAGCTGCTAGCGGCCGAGAAAGGGTTAAAAACCACCGCAAAGCGCCTCTGCAGAGGCGCTTTGCCGGCGGTATAGCCGCGCTGTCCCATTGATTTTAATGGGCAGGAGCGGGAAGGGAGCGGTGTGTACACACCGCTCCTTCCCCGCTCCAAAGATGCTGCTAGCAGGACTTTTTTTCTGTCCTGCCAGCGCTCCGCTCCAGTGTGAAAGCCCTTGGGGCTTTCACACTGGAGAGACAGCAGCGGCTGTTTTGGATCGGTTTGCAGGAGCTATTATTAACGCAATAGCGCCTGCAAACCGCGCCAGTGTGAAAGGGGCCTTATAATTAAAGTAAAAAGAACAAACGTAGTCAAAACATAGCCAAAGTTCAGTAACCGGAACGGATAGTCAGCCAAGCTGGAAGTCAGGGATCAATGTAGTGGAACAGCAAGCAGGATCTGGAGCCAGAAGGGATGTCGGCAAAGCAAGTCTTGAACAGGATCGCAGGAGATAGTTTCTGTAATGTTGACCAAGGCAAAGGCAGAGCTCCTCTGGGCTGAACAGCTTAAGTAGGCAGGACTGACGAGCAGGATATCATCAACAGCTGAGTACCTGTGGAGAGATGGCAGCTGGCAATTAGCCGACAGCTGAGCAGCCAGCTCTGAGAAGGAAGGGCTGAGCCCAGCCCTGACAGAGACCCTCAGCCTCATTTGCCACTACTGCAACCCACTTGCGACTTGCATATGACATTAGAGTCTAAGGGACTGTATTTGTGGGTGCTTAAGCGACCACCGTCTGGAGCTGTGAATAGTCAAAGCGAGAAATGTCACCAGCACACCATTGATCTCCAGAATGGGTCCAAAGCTTTATTCAGCGATCACATCTTTACAGCAGATAACAATGTTTCGAAGCCACACCGGACCCCTTCATCAGGCATGTGACCGGGGGGGGTGGGTCCTGCGTAGCTCTGAAACGTTGCTATTTTCTGTAACGATGTGACTGCTGACTGGGGTCACATGCCTGATGTGACCACTGAATAAAGCTTTGGACCCATTCTGGAGAATGGGACCATTCATGGTATGCTGGTGACATTTCTCCCTTTTGACTATTCACAGTTCCAGCCGGTGGTCGCTTCAGCCCCCACCTATACACACAGCTATCTCGATCTCTACAGTAATGTGTGCATTGGGAATAGTGCGTTTTTGAATTCTAAGAGACTCAAGTCGCATCAGAGCAGTGCAGGAACCCTTTTTTGGAAGTTGCTTTGACTTGTCGCGATGATGGGAACGGCCGCCATTGAAATAAATGATCTCACTCGCCGTGTGACTTTGTGTCTGAAAGCGCATGGCAACTCGCAGCAGTGTGAACCAGCGCTCACCGTTGTTTGCCAGCAATGACCCCTCATCTCTTCGATCTGCTTGGCTCTCTTATATGCAGAATCTCACATTTTGAATTGGTAGTTCTCTATCTGCGTCTCTTTTGTGATCCTACAAAAACGCAAAGGACACAACGTTTTCCGTCTCCAAATTTGTACAATTAACGACGTCAAATCACCTGCAGACACGCAATCTGCTCCTGCCAGATGAGTTGTCATTCTGATTGTTATTTATGTTCTCCTGTTAGAAAGGGAAACCGTTAAGGTTGCTATAAGAAGGCGACGTTGCTTATAGGCTTTGTGTGATTAGCATATAAATAAATGTTTGGGACCAATGGAATCAAAAGGGGGGGGGGGGGAGTCTAAT
Source organism: Lithobates clamitans (assembly GCA_037952925.1). Classification (NCBI taxonomy): domain Eukaryota; kingdom Metazoa; phylum Chordata; class Amphibia; order Anura; family Ranidae; genus Lithobates; species Lithobates clamitans. Next base: position 81,362 of record JBBGZY010001973.1, read on the forward strand.
CTCCGATACTCCCTTTGTTTCATTGTGTCTGCTGCCTGGAAAAGCTTTGGTATTACTTCTTTGTAAAGATTAAAAACGAATTCTCGTGTGTTTCCTCGCTTTCTTTCTTATTGATGGTTCTTTAGTCAGAAGATGAAAGTTGGAGGATAGGATTCGTGGTTTGTCAGCTTTGCATGGTGTACAGTGATCACAGAAGACGTTGAGGTCCCATGTACACCTGAGTCTAGTTCTGGGGTATGAAGCTCCAGAGTTTAGGCACAGGTGCACCATCCAGCCCCAACGTAGGCAGCCTGTAAGGGCTCATCCCCACTAGCGTTATAATTATACAGTATCTCACAAAAGTGATTACCCCCACTCCCATTTTTGTAAATATTTTCTTCTATCTCTTCATGTGACAACACTGAAGAAATGACACTTTGCTACAATGTAAAGTAGTGAGTGTACAGCTTGTATAACAGTGTAAATTTTCTGTCTCCTCAAAATAACGCAGCCATTAATGTCTAAACCGCTGGCAACAAATGTGAGTGAAAATGTCCAAATTGGGCCCAAAGTGTCAATATTTTGTGTGGCCACCATTATTTTCCAGCAGTGCGTTAACCCTCTCGGGCATGGAGTTCACCAGAGCTTCACAGGCTGCCACTGGAGTCCTCTTCCACTCCTCCATGACGACATCACGGAGCTGGTGGATGTTAGAGACCTTGCGCTCCTCCACCTTCCGTTTGAGGATGCCCCACAGATGCTCAATAGGGTTTAGGTCTGGGGACATGCTTGGCCAGTCCGTCACCTTTACCCTCAGCTTCTTTAGCAAGGCAGTGATCGTCTTGGAGGTGTGTTTGGGGTCGTTATGTTGGAATACTGCCCTGCGGCCCAGTCTCTGAAGGGAGGGGATCATACTCTGCTTCAGTATGTCACAGTACATGTTGGCATTCATGGTTCCCTCAATGATCTGTAGCCCCCCAGTGCCGGCAGCACTCATGCAGCCCCAGACCATGACACTCCCACCACCATGCTTGACTGTAGACAAGACACACTTGTCTTTGTTCTCCTCACCTGGTTGCCACCACACACGCTTGTCACCATCTGAACCAAATAAGTTTATCTTGGTCTCATCAGACCACAGAACATGGTTCCAGTAATCCATGTCCTTAGTCTGCTTGTCTTCATCAAACTGGTTGCAGGCTTCCCTGTGCAGCATCATTAGAAGAGGCTTCCTTCTGGGATGACAGCCATGCAGACTAATTTGATGCAGTGTGCGGCGTATGGTCTGAGCACTGACAGGCTGACCCCCCCATCCCTTCAACCTCTGCAGCAATGCTGGCAGCACTCATACATCTATTTCCCAAAGACAACCTCTGGATATGACGCTGAGCACGTGCACTTATCTTCTTTGGTTGACCATGACGAGGCTTGTTCTGAGAGTGGAACCTGTCCTGTTAAACCGCTGTATGGTCTTGGCCACCATGCTGAAGCTCAGTTTCAGGGTCTTGGCAATCTTCTTAAAGCCTAGGCCATCTTTATGTAGAGCAACAATTCTTTTTTTCCAGATTTTCAGAGTTTTTTGCCATGAGGTGCCATGTTGAACTTCCAGTGACCAGTATGAGAGAGTGAGAGCGATAAACACCAAATTTAACACACCTAGAGATGTGAAGGGCCGGGGAAAAAAAATGGAAAAATTCGGAAAAAAAAAACGTTTTTTTTTCTTGAAGGCTTTTTTTGTTTTTTTTCCAAAAAAATTGGAAAAATTGAAAAAAAAAAAAAAAAAAAGTGGAATATTTTATTTTAACATGATTAATAAAATATTTTAAGACAGGGTGTTCACGTTAAGTTTTTAGAAGTTCCTAATTGTAATGACGAACAAAAAAGAGTAGCTGCAGAAGCGGAGACGGATACTGACAATTTCAGCTCAGAAAATGTCCATTGAAACTTCGTCCAACTCTCTTCTTAACACTTCCCCCATCTTCAATTCTTTTTGAGAATGGGCTTTTTTTTTTTATTTAATACTGTGGAGAGGAAATATGAAAAATTGTTACTTTTGGTTTTGAAACTTGTTTTGTGGAGGCTTTTTGGCTGTTCCACATAAACTAGTAAGCAGTTCGGGAGATTGTTGCTCCCTTTGTTACAAATAAATATTATAAAAAAGTAAATTCTTGTGATAATGATAATGTGATGTGTTTGTGATAATTGTTTGGCTACACTATATTTTTAATATGCTAGTTGTGATCATTTTATGCCAAGTCAAATTGTCCATAGTCATATTTTATGTTACTAAAGTAACAGAATGACTTTCAATCTTAAAAAGACAAAAAAGTGCTAATGTAGCATTTTATGAAATTTTTCCGAAAATTTCCGTTTTTTCCCCCCCAAAAAATGGAAAAAAAAACAGGTTTTTCTCAGAGCTTCAAAATTTCCGAAAATTCTCTAAACACACCTACTCCCCATTCACACCTGAGACCTTGTAACACTAACGAGTCGCATGACACCGGGGAGGGAAAATGGCTATTTGAGCCCAATTTGGACATTTTCACTTAGGGGTGTACTCACTTTTGTTGCCAGCGGTTCAGACATTAATGGCTGTGTGTTGGGTTATTTTGAGGGGACAGCAAATTTACACTGTTATACAAGCTGTACACTCACTACTTTACATTGTAGCAAAGTGTCATTTCTTCAGTGTTGTCACATGAAAAGATAGAATAAAATATTTACAAAAATGTAAGGGGTGTACTCACTTTTGTGAAATACTGTATGCTGCGCTTCAAGATAAGATTAATGTACTTCAGTAATATAAAGCCCATACTTAAAAGTTAAGTAAAACATTTTTTTAAAATGTTACACCAAAGCACATAAATTCCCCTGAAAACATTTTGAGCCCCCCCCCCCCCCATCCCCACATTAATGCACAAACAAACGTAAATGCATGCATCGGGGCAAATATGCATAGAAAAATGTTGATTGTAATACACATGCTGTGCACGCCAGAGTGAGAACAATGATAGCAACAGATCTCCTCCGTTCATGATTACCTATAGGGTTTAAAAGCATTGTCTATAGAAAACATAGGGTACTGAAGTTTTCGCAATTTCACAGATACATTTAAGATTTGACACGGATATCTATTTACTTGGTGCAACCTCATCTTTTATATTTTACCAAAAATTGGGTAATTCATTGCGTTTTTGTGCCCTAAAATTAATATGAATGTGTGTGTTTTTTTGTTTTTTTTTTTCCTGAAATTTCTTACATCTTCGCAGTAATATCATGTGACATAAAAAAAAAAATTGGAACTACCACTATTTTGTTCTCTGGGGTGTCTGCTTTCAGAAAATATAGAATGTTTTGTGGGTTTTATGTCATCTTCAGGCCTAAAATGTTCTTTTTAAATGTGTGCAAAAAAAACAAACAAACCGCAAAAACGGCTCTGGCAGCAAAAGGGTTAAAGGATAAGTTCATCTTCGGGAACATGTTGCATGTCCCACCTGTTTTTAGCAGTGAGGGTTAGTCGGAGACAGGAGACTATCGCTCACTTACTTACGATTTTTACCCCTTGCCTATTGCCCACTTTCACCCCCTTCCTGTCCAGGCCAGTTTTCAACTTTCAGATCTGTCACACTTTGAATGACAATTGCGCGGTCATGCAACGCTGTACCCATATGAAATGTTTATCAGGTTTTTCATACAAATGGAGCTTTTTTTTGTGTGGGGGTATTTAATCAACACTGGGGTTTTTTATTTTTGCCAAACAAACAAAAAACCCCCAAATTTAGAGAGAAAAAAAATTAAATGTTTCCCATAGTTTGTTATAAAATTTAAAACAGGCAATTTTTCTCCTTCACCGTTGTGCACTGATGGGCTGCACTGGTAGGCACAACTGATGGGCACTGTTGGCTACACTCCTAATCGGGATACTGATCATCAGTGTCCTGATTATCGTGTAGATGCACCTTTTCACATAAGCCGGTTACCAGGTCTCCTCTCCTCATGCTGTCAGCATGAGGAAAGGAATGCCGATAACCTTCTTGTGTTTACATTGTGATCAGCGATGTCCAATCACAAAGTAAAGGGCCGCTGTGATATGCCCTTTACCCAGATCTGTGATCATCTCTGTACAAAGAGAGCGTCGAGTTGGCGCTGTAGCGGGTGCGCGCGGGGGTGGAGGGGGGTTGGGGGTTGTTTGCACAGTTCTTGGAGGATGTCAATCGACGCCCTCCCAGAACTGAACGATCGCACTGTAGCCATCATTCATCATCACAGTTTGGAGGGCAGGAGGCACGGTTTGGTGGAAGCACCCGGGCAATGTTCCAGGTGGTTCGCCACATTGCTCTAAATGGGACCCCTGCTGAATGGCCGGCCTCCTGTGTTCAGAATGCATTCGGTCGGCTGCTCGCCTCGGGACCCGGAAGCAAATGACGGAGACTAATGGCAGCCACATCTAAAGTACCAAGGATAAAAGAATGGTTTCCTCACCTCCCTATTGAAATGGGCCAATATCCTTGTGGCTGCAGAGCTTACAGAGAAGACAAGGATGGGCATATCGCACCTCTCTCTCCATGCTGTCAGAATGGACATAGATGGAAAACCATAGTTGGTATAGCTTTGCTAAGCAGAGAATTTGGATATGATTTCTTCTCTTCCTTCAATAATACCAAGAGATTAGCAGGACTAGGAGAAGCTGTTCACCTGTGAAGGAAACATGCTATTCAGAGGCTAAAAATATCCGTGTCAGACGCAAGGCTGTAGATTGATCCCAATGCTATCACCGGAAATCACACGGCTTAAGTTTCTGCAGAACTTTCCTCTTCTGCCCTGACAGTCCTGGAAACTGCTGGCTTAATAGTAAGATATATGGAGGGGTGTTCTATAATACCCGCTGAAGCATCCCACTTATACGTCTGTGTGTGGTAGATGTGGTCTACATTCTGTAGATTACCTACATAGGGGGAAGTATACATAATCTTTCCACTCCCCGGCAGTACATACTTTTACTACATTTTGGCAACCAAGGATGCTAAATGACAAGAGACACCTGCAGTCTAGCAACAAAGTGTATCTTAGGTGGCAGGAGATGCTTTCATCCTACCAACCAAGGATATAATAGGTGGCAAAAGATGCTGGCCTCCTAGTAACCAAGGATATCTTAGATGGCAGGAAATGCTTGCATTCTAGCAACCAAGGATATCCTAGGTGGCAGGAGATGCTTGCATGCTAGCAGTAAGCACACTGGATTGCAAGAGACGCCTGCAGTCTAGCAACAAAGGTTATAATAGCTGGCAGAAGATGCTTGCATCCTACCAACCAAGGATATCATAGGTGGCAGGAGATGCTTGCATCTTAGCAACCAAGGATATCATAGGTGGCATGAGATGCTTGCATCTTTCATAGGTGGCAGGAGATGCTTGCATCTTAGCAGCCAAGGATATCCTAGGTGGCAGGAGATGCTTGTATCCTAGCAACCAAGGACACTGGGTGGCAAGTGACACCTGCAGTCTAGCAACCAAGGATATCCCAGGTGGTAAGAGAGGCTTGCCTCCTAGCAACTAAGGATATCCTAAATGGTTTGCATCCTAGCAACCAAAGATGATATAGGTGACTGGAGATTCTTACGCCCTAGAAACTAAGGATATCCTACATGGCAAGACATTTCTGCGCCTTTGCAACCAATAGGCTGCATTACACTGTTGCTTGTGTGGATGTAAACGTTGCATGTGTACAGCTTTTTGGACAAGTGAAAGTGATCGCATTTTATTTTAATAAACATTTCTCCTTACCAGCTCGATGGCATTGCACAGACACAGAGCAACCCTGATCCTCCTCCTCTGGGTTACCCCGCTGGTGCGCTAGACGACTCCTCTTCTTGGCGCACCACCATAGGAAGCCCCTTCCTATGGGTGGCTCAACTGCGTGCTCTCCCCCAAACCAGGCTGTGTTAGCCTACTGGCAAACACAGTTTTTCTCAGCCCCACCCCAACCAGGAATAGTTGCCCCCCCTCCAAGCACTTTTCATGTAGTTGTCATGTTGAACAAACCATTTCCATAGAACAGACTGGCTGACTTTCTGGAATGGTATGTTGCTTCGTGGCGTGTCTTGTTGGTACAGATTGGCTCAGTAAAGCCATTTCAGATCTTTTATTCCCTGCTCTTTTTTCCCCTGCTCTTGTAAGTCATGCATTTCTCTTTTATACGGGACTTTTATAGTCATAGTCTGAACCCTGCACCATAATTTAGTCGCAATTACATCTTATTGTGTCCTCTACCTAACAGGAAGGCCCTCGGACACATGCTAATTACCATCCATAAAGATGAATTCCAATGGGCTTAAAACGATTCATTTTTTTAAAGTGTTAACCTTCGGCTGCCTAATAAGTGTTAATTTATTATTGATTTGTCATGCACTTGTGTGGCATAACGAGTGCATTATCTCTGTGCGATGCAAGGGTCAGCGCTGTAGGGATGGCGATATTTCATCTATGGTGGTGTTTGCTAAGTATGTGTCCATCTCTTCCTGATACTATGACCCCCATGACCAGCCTGATGTTCGCTTTACAAATGGAGAGGACAGCTTGTTTACTGAGAGGAGATGTATTATTTGCAGGCTCAGTTTGGTGCAGCATTCTGAGCCAAAGTGGAGGCGGGTACCTGTCAAAACCAGCTACCCGCTCCCCCCCCCCCCCCAAAAAAAGTGCCAAATGTGGCAGTGGGAGGGGGGGGGTAGCAGGTACCTGGTTTTGACAGGTACCCGCTTCCGCTTTGGCTCAGAACGCTGCACCAAACTGAGCCAGAAGTTCGGCCCAGTTTGTGTTGCACTGACTTACCCACTGACCCACACAACACCAGGGGTCTCCAAACTTTTTAAACAAAGGGCTAGTTTACTGTAAACTTGCAAACAAGCGAAACTTCCCCTTATGGGTGGAGATCCCCTTTAACTCTGGCTCTCGGTCAAGTGCTGGGAGGCAGAGCAAGCTCTCAATCAAGCAGCTGGATGGGTTCCTACAAAATTTTTATTACAATACAGGGTTCATATAGCGCTTTACAAAATAAAGGCAGATAGTACAATTATAATACAATTCAATACAAGAGGAATCAGCTCATTAGAGCTTACAATCTAAAAGGGGAGGGTGAATTGACTCAAAAGGTGGTAACTGTGGGGGGTGAGCTGATGGGAAAAACTATAGAGACCCTTTATTTTAGAGAGTAGATAGGCTTCTCTAAAGAGAAGGGTTGTCAGGAATTGCCTAAAGGTGGCCAGAGTAGGAGATAAATGGACAGATTGAGGTAGGGAGTGCCAGAGGATGGGAAAGGCTATGGGGAGGTCTTGGAGGTGATCTTGGGAGGACTTGACAAGGGAGTTTGAAGAGCAGGAGGTCCTGTGAAGGACGAAAAGAATGGTGTGGTTGGTATTTTGAGACAAGGTTATTAATGTAGCTCGCGGCAAAATTGTTGGAATCTTTCCAGAGCCTGGGGTGGCTCCACCACGTCAGCTGATAGTAGGCTATAGCCCACTGTCAGCTGATTCCAGGTCTCAGGAGAAAACTACTGTGACCCACAAGAGAAGTATGACCCAAAAAAGCTTTGGCCATACTTCTCTTTTTAAGTGAGTGGTCATTGTGACATCCAGGCAGGTAGCATTTTCAGGAGAACAGCAAAGGCAGCTCTCGTGTATCTTTTAGGAAAGGCTTTCATGAAATGTTTGTCCTCTGTTGCACTGAGATTACATTGCCTCCTCCCGAGTTTGCTCTGTATAATGCAACACATGGAGAATGGTTAGGAAGGTGCCGGAGATTCATTGCTTCTTCTAACTGTGATGCCACCGTCCTTTCCTGGAACCATGAGTCAAGAAGTGACAGAAACAACAAACGTCTGTATGAAATGTCACCTCGCCCCCGTGTTCTGAGGCTCCAATAATTCATCATGAATTCTGCAAATTGCCGGATATTTGTTTTTCCCTTTTATCGAAATTGGAATGTTTTAGCCTTAAATCCTTCAATGCCAAGTAGGGTAGGTGACTGAATGTGCAGCACATTGGAACTCGTTATTCAGAATTCTGGAGCTGAGCTGGTTGCAAAGCATGTCTTTCGCTGTGTGTTCGTCTTCTCAGTATGGTCGTGCTGATCCTCGTCGTTTATTAAGGACTTTTTTTTTTTTTTAACTGGTTGATTATGGTGTTGAAATAGCTTGATGCCCTCCAATTAATAATACCATGGTGTAGCATTATAAGTACATCTATTAAAAGCGGTTGTATACCCTCCAGAAAAAAAAAAGAAAGAAAACCCTGTAAGGCAAAGGCATAATGAGCTAGTATGCACCGCATACTAGTTCATTATGAAATACCTTAGATCGAAGCCCCCGTATCGCAGGCCAGTCCACGCTGGGGGAGCTGACCTTTTGCCCTTGGCGTGTCTTCCGGGGTCACGGCTCTGGCTTTGTGAGTGGCTGGAGCCTCGATGACGTCACTCCCGCGCATGCGTGCTGGAGTACACTTCCGGCCGGCCATAGACGGAGCAAATTTTTCTCCTGCCACTGCGGGTTACACACTGTGCTGACAGGGGAATCCCTCCCGCGAAGCCATTGTGTTCTCCTGGCAGGAAGCTGTCCCCGTTGGGAGAAGACCGTGATTAATGCTACAGCCGCTAGCAATAATAGCATGTAAAAAAATCCGGCAGGCTGATTGTACATGGGTGATCGCTCGATCAACTTGGGTACCTTCAGCCTACCCATGCGTGGTTCGAATCTGATGTGTCGTGCTGAACCGGACTTGATTCAAACAGTCTTTGGCCAGCTTAAAGTGGAGGTCCAGTCTTTATTTTTTAAAATCACCCCCGTGGTAGTTGCAGCTCATGCCATGCAAATTGATGTGTGCATGAACACTGAATTTTTTTTGTTTTTTTTTCCTTTTGGTAGCAAGTACATTTTTCAGAACGTATTCTTTCCCACTTCCTTGCCTAGGACCCCCTTTCCCATTTGCCTGGGATGTACATTCCAGTAAGTGTCATCTACCTTGGTTGGAGGCCGAGCTGAAGGCAGGGCTTCCCTTGCGGCTCTGGTCCAAACACACCTGAATGTGGGAACAGGCGTGCAAGGCTGAAGGTAGCACAGGTGTCGGGACCTAGATGGCAAATAATTATCAGTAGAGATGGTTTTCAGGGATTGTGGTTGATGCATGCAAATGAGGGAACACTTCACGATCAGCAGTGGTAGACAGTGCACCGTGTTTGTGTGGTAATGCCAGACAGGGCACGGAAGACAGATCTGGCTACCAGGTTTCAAAGGAGCAGGCAGAAAGGTGTTGTCAAACGCCAGGCCAAAGTCATACATGGATAGAGGTAGAGGGAACAGCAGTGTTTGGAGACAAATTGGGTCCAGAACAGGAGATCAAGCAGGAGCGAAGTCAAGCAGCAAGCCAAGGTTATGAATAGGATAGGGAAACCCAGGAAGAGGGAGTCGGGCAGCAGGGTAACCAAATATGTTGTGAGGCTTCACCCATACCAGAACCACAGGAATTGTTCTGATTGGTCAAAGGACGAATCGCACTCATCTCAAAGTCTGATCAGAATCTGATCCCGTTCATTAAAGTCACATGGAAGTCGGACCAAAGTTGCAGGACAAAGTCTGATCGAAAGTCACGTGACTTTTGTTTCGCACCAGTGGGAACCAGGCCTATGAGGAACTTCACCCTGGAAAGAAAAATTAAAATAAGAAATGTGCTTACCAGTCCAGGGATCCAGCGCCTTCCTCACCTGGGCCTGTCCAGCGCCTTCCTCACCTGGACTGGTAGTCCGCCAGTCTTCGGGTCCCCATCAGTGCCATCTTGGATGTGGGCAGCCAGCTTTGACATACTGGTGCTTCACAGCCGGCTTTCCACCACGTATGCTGTACTATTTCCAATGGGTTGCGGGCTGGGGTGACTTCCGCTTGGGTCACCTAAGCAATCTGGGCAGTAGTGGAAATGGGTACCCGCTCCAGGGAAAAAATAAAAAATAGTAAGCATAACTTGCCATTTTAGGTGAAGTCCTGAATTAAATCTGAGTTCCAAATGTTTTTTTCTTTTGCATAGTTACATTGGTCCAGCATGACCTAATGTATGTATACATATTACAAATCTGGCTGATCCCTGTGGGAGGGGAGGATCACGGCCATAGCTGCCACTGTTGTAGTGATCCCTGCTGACTTCGGTGTCCCCTGTCAAGCAGTTGCCCTACTGCAGTGATGGGGAACCTTGGCACCCCAGATGTTTTGGAACTACATTTCCCATGATGCTCAACTACACTGCAGAGTGCATGAGCATCATGGGAAATGTAGTTCCAAAACATCTGGGGTGCCAAGGTTCGCCATCACTGGCCTACTGTATAGTAACCACGGGGGGGCTCACTTACTAGGCACGGGTGTCATTTAGAGGATGCCCTGCATTTTTCTCAGTCAAGGCAAAGCGTTCTCTGATTGGACGAGGGTGGGGCAGTGACATCTTGATCACCATTTCCTCCAATCAGAGAATGCCTTGTATTCACTGAGCAAAATGCAAAGTTGTCCCTGAATAGCACTTGTGTTAAGCAGAGAACCTCCTGTAGTTAGGTTAGCCACTTGGCAGAGGATCTGGAAAATAGTGAGGATTTTTGCTCTGCTGTTCCATTCACATTCATATTTGTTCAGAACGATTTAACAATCCATAACGATTCCTTGTTCTTTCCAGATCTAGTTAGTGTTGCATATCATCAATATTTTGCATATTTATTATTGATGCACCAAAATGAAAATTCCAGTGCTGAAACTGAAACTTCAGAATGCACTTGGACGAAAACCGATAGCTTTTTGTTTTAATTATTAAAACGTAATTAATGTGGCTGTCGTTTTTGCATTGAAGTCCATGGGACGCAGCTTGCCAATATGGGCACTTTTTTCTATCAGCAAAACACTGATATAACCCTATTTTCAGCCGATATATCGGTGCATCCTTAATATTAACGTTTTCTGCGATCCTAAGATTCCATAGACCTGGACTTTTTTTCTTTCTCTGCACGTTTCATGAACAAGGTTCGCTTCTTCGGGGTGAATGTTAACAGTAGATGAAGATCTGGAGTTCTATCCAGCAAACATAATTCAAGTGCTGCACTATTGTACGAATGTCTGACCAGCTGCAAGGGTTGAGGAGGGATCAAATCCAGGGGGGACTTGCTTGCTTTTCTCACAGGGTCATCTCAATTTGACAGTGAACCAGCCCAACCAAGATGGTGGACCAAGGCTGAGGAAGAGGTATACTTGTACATGGTTGGCATTGTACAGTGTATACATTGAATACTATAAGCCAGGGGTGTTCAACTCAATTTAATCGCAGGCCACATCAGCATTATTGCCCTCAATCTGCCAGTGGTTCTGCATGGGGGGGTGGCACTAATTGTCTATCTGAATGAGAATGTTTTTGCACTCTACATTGATTGAGGTTCCAAAAAAGTCCCATTCTGTAGTAAGTTTCTAAAAATTATACAAAAATGACTGAAATTCAGTTTTAAAGAGGAGTTCCAGGTATGGTATGGACTAATATAGCTATGTATATTCCTAAACACACACAGATCCATAGCTCTGCTCAAGACTGTCCTCTCTTATACTTGGTCTCTTATACGTGGACATCCTGGGTACTGCCCATTCTAGTCCCTTTCAACTCTCCATTCACCACTTCAATACCAGGCACTTAGACACCTTCCTGCCCAGGCCAATTTTCAGCTTTCAGCGCTGTCGCAATTTGAATCACAATTGCGCGGTCATGCTACACTGTAACCAAACACATTTGTTATCATTTTGTTCCCACAAACAGAGCTTTCTTTTGGTGGTATTTGCTCACCGCTGCAATTTTTATTTTTTGCGCAACAAATAAAAAAAGACCGAAAATTTTGAAAAAAAACAAGATTTTCTTTGTTTCTGTTAAATTTTTTTTGTAAAAAAGTAAGTTTTCTTCAATAACGGGCACCGATGAGGTGGCACTGATGGGGCAGCACTGATGGGCACTGATAGGCGGCACTGGTATGCGGCACTGATAGGTGGCACTGGTATGCAGCACTGATGGGCACTTATGGGTGGCACTGATGGGCACTTATGGGTGGCACTGATGGGCACTTATGGGTGGCACTGATGGGCACTTATGGGTGGCACTGATAGGTGACACTGGGTGTCACTGATGGGTGGCATTGCTGGGCATCCCGGTTTTGTAATGTGCCACAGAAGTGCCAGTCAGTGCCCATTTGTGGGCACTGATTGGCATATTTTGGGCATATTTTTTCACATGTGGATGGCCATGGGGGATGTACCTGGCCATCCATATGCTGGGGGCTTCCCTGGTGGTCTAGTGTGGGAATCTGAGGGGGGGGCTGTGCTGATAAGCAATCAGCGCAGACCCCCCTGTCGGGAGAGCCGCCGATCAGCCGCGAGTGAGGAAAAGCCGATCAACGGCTCTTCCTTTTTACATCGTGATCAGCCGTGATTGGACACGGATGATCACGTGGTAAAGAGCCTCCACTGGAGGCTCTTTACCGAGATCGGTGTAGCGCTGTGTCAGACTGACACACCTCACAACCAATTGCTGCGATGCGCGCCCCCAAGGGCACGCGGCGGCTGTTATCCTTTAGGACGTCATATGACGCCCAGTCAGGAAAACTGAACCACCGCCCGGCCATCATTCTGCTATAAGCCGGGCGGGAAGTGGTTAAAAGTATGAAAGAGTGTCAGCCACACTCCTTAGCTTTTCTTGCAATACTTTTAATAATTCATGACCCAAAAACCAACCTTCTTTTGACGCGTTTAACCATCCCTGGCTTTCTCTTTCTGACTTCCCTTATCCTTGTGAGAAAGCCAGGAGTGGTGAAATGTGTCAAGAAAGGTTGGTTTTTGGGTGGAGACATTACTGTATGCAGTCAATTCATTGATTAAAAAAAAAATATTGCAAGAGGTGTTAAGTGGACTGCCTGAAATTCTTTCATATGTATATACCCTACCTGGCAAATGCTGCTGGAAGTCACTGTATAGACTCCACTATTACTTGCTTGCAGTTCCCATGCTAAGCAGCTGCCCTGCTGCATTCTGAATATAGGAGGTCAGCTGCTCAGTATGGGTGCCATTCAGATAATGCTTTGCATTTTCTCAATGAATGCAAAGTGCCCTCTGATTGGATGAGGTGGAGAGCATGACATCACTGGCCCACCTCTCTACCTCATCCAGTCAGAGAATGCTTTCCATTCTTTCAGAAAATGGAAAGCATTTTCTGAATAGTACAGGTGCCGCTCGGCATGGGATCCAGAAACAAGTGGAGTCTACTTTAGTGATTTTGAGCCTCCGGGGGCATTGGCCAGGTAAATACAGTGCTCAAAATTTCAAGTCCTGAGCTACTAGCCAGGCCTCAATGGTTACTCGCCACCAGTTGCCCCATCCAACCCCTACCCTGCCCCTAATTCCATTCTAAATGCAGCCTACCTGCGCCCATCCATGCAGCCTGCCTGCGCCCACCCATGCAGCCTGCCTGCGCCCACCCATGCAGCCTCAATACAAAAGTTATCCCCGCACTAGTTTAGGTCTCACCAGGTGTAAACTTCCTGGAGTGCGGCTGTCCAGATCTTCTAGTTTGCACATAGCACCCATGCAGCCTGCCTGCGCCCACCCATGCAGCCTGCCTGCGCCCACCCATGCAGCCTGCCTGCGCCCACCCATGCAGCCTGCCTGCGCCCACCCATGTGGCTTCGCCTGTGTCCCTCAGTGCGGCTTCGCCAGTGTCCCTCGATGCGGCTTCGCCAGTGTCCCTCGATGCGGCTTCGCCAGTGTCCCTCGATGCGGCTTCGCCAGTGTCCCTCGATGCGGCTTCGCCAGTGTCCCTCGATGCGGCTCCTGTCTCCCTCAATATGTAAAAAGGAAGTGCAGCACTAAAAATACACTTGCAGTATAACACAATGCTTATAACAGGTGCAAAGATTACTGAAGTGCATTCAGTGCAATCAATAGTGTATGAACAATATAGAAAATCAATAGAAAAATATTGCATAAAAAGCAATATGCAAAAAATTAAACGTGTACTAATTAAAGTGCAATGAGTGCCATCAATTATGCAAAACCTAAAATCCAGCTAGAGATGAATTTCAAGCATAAACCAGTACCATATAGAAAAAGGGTGCAGGTCTCTGCAAAAGATAATATGGGACTAAAGTCCATGTGTAAAATCCATTGCAAAAATGTGTTGAAATGATGATCAAACACCCAGCTGTGTGACTCCCATCACCAAAGTAAAAACGGAGGCCTACCTGTTAGGGGTGCAACGGATCAAAAAACTCACGGTTCGGATCGTTCCTCGGATCAGGAGTCGCGGTTTGGATCATTTTCGGATCAACAAAAAAAAAAAATCTCCCCCACAGTAATATCCACAATCTCCCTATTGGCAGGGTATTGGCAAGGCATTGCAGCAGGGTATTGCAGAGTATTGGCACTGCTGCCATCCGATCTCTCCCCTCCACTGTACAGATCAGTACACAGAGGGGAGAGAGAGAGGAACCGGCGTCATGACATGACGCCGGTTTGTTACAAGTGATCGCTCCATCATTCGACGTGCCAAACGGCCGCCGGGTGTACCAAGATGGCCGGCGCTCCGGAGCTAGGCCAAAGCCGCGGCCTTTCCTATGGCCGTGGCCACAGAGGTGTCCCGTACGGATCAACCTCCGCGGATCGGATCACGGATCGATGATGATCCTTTGCACCCCTACTACCTGTGCCCATCAATGGGGCCTACCTGTGCCCGTCAATGGGGCCTACCTGTGCCCGTCAATGGAGCCTACCTGTGCCTATCAATGGACAAACACATCCCGGGATTGGATGGGTGTTCTGTCTATCAAAGTCCCCGGGCCAGGAGGCGGGGCTGTATTTGACAGTGAGTACGGGTAACACATGGCAATTGTAATGAAAGCTGTTACAGCGATGTTGCTTGGTGCTCTGATGATCCAGCCGACTCTCTTCTCTCTTCCTCTGGGCGATAAATGGGAGAAGAGCTCCCATTCAACCCAGCCTGCCGGTGGTGCTCGCCCCCCTCCCCGCTCCCAGGCAGCCCACGCTCACCAGCCCTCATTTTCCAAAAATGCAAAATGCGAGTAGGCGAGTGGAAAATTTGAGGGCTGGTAAATACATGGTTACATTGGGGTCCCCCTCCCCGGCCGCTTGCCGATGTTTCTCGGGCTTACCGTTTCTGCCGGTTCGCTCAAGAAATGATCAGCTGGCTGTGCCCATAGGCATTCAAATAGTTAACACTCTTTGATCAACTCTATGGCCTTGGAGGACTAGAGCGATGTCATGACATCACTTCCAGTCCAGGCTGGAAGAAAATATACATTTTTTTTTTTTTTTAAAGCGAAAGAGTATTGCTGCCATTCCACAAGTGTGCACAATTTTAAAGCGTGACATGTTGGGTATCTATTTACTCGGCCTACCATCATCTTTCACAATATACAAAAAACATTGGTAACTATTGCGCTTTATTTAAAATTTCATTAAAGTGTGTTTGTTCCAAATGAATTGCGCTTGCATAACTGCTGCGCAAATACCGTGTGACATAAAAAAAAAAAATTGCAACAATCGCTTTTTTATTCCTTAGGGTCTCTGTTAAAAAAAAAATTATTTATATATATATATATATATATATATATATATATATATATATATATATATATATATATATAAAAATTTTTTTTAGTGTGTGTGTGTGTATATATATATAATATGTGTGCGTAAACAAAGAGTGCCAGAAAAGGCCAAGTGGCTAAATCCTTCATATTTTCCTATATTGCACGATACTTGCCTATCCATGCCTGGCCTGAAATGTATCTCTAGCTTCTTCTATATTCTGTATATGGCCTGGGCTCTTCTTGCAGACCTCTGGCTGTACACATCATAGACTGTGTATGGGGGAGAGATGTTCTCGGAGAGTCCAAGGTGAAATGCGGCGCCCTGACAGCGGATTATTTTGTAACTTCTGTGTAAATTAGCATGGGATGTAGATTTTTTTTTTTCTATCCCCCTTCCATAGCTGGAGTTGGTTATTGACTCAAGCTGTTCCTGTACGGCTTGCCTTGGACTCTGTGATTACATTAAAGTCAGGCCTTTGTTCTGTGCCGTATCCATGCGAGTGCCTTTTGTTCAGACACTCCTTGTGCTGCACTCTTCATAATGGGAACTGACAGATTGTTGCCTTTCCATTTCGGAATTATTTGCAGGCATCGCAGTGTTTTAAAGGCACAGCTCTTGGCATACACAATCTATTAGTGCACAGATTGTCTTATTTCCTTCTGTCCTCTGGCCATATCAGATGTCTTTCCAAGACGTTGAGGTGGGGGGGGGGGGGAGGCTTTTTAAAGGGATACACCACTGAACGCAGTATTTCTTATGGAGTTCGGATGTCCTTGCAGTTTTCTGCCCACAAACCAAAATTTGCTTGTAGGTTAATCAGCTTCTACGTACTGAGTGCGTGTGTCTGTAAGGGCTCATTCATACTTGCTTCAACATTAACACACATTAAAGCACCTATCGCTTCAATATGCTTTTTTTGATGCTTCTGTGATGTTGTTTTATGAAGTTTTAATGAAGCTTGGTAAATGCCCTGTGTTTTTGCTTTTCTATTTATTGTAACCACTTAAGCCTCTTTCTGAGATTTGTTGTTTACAAGTTAAAAACAGTTTTTTGTTTTTTTTTGCTAGAAAATTACTTCGAACCCCCAAACATTATATATTTTTTTCCTAACACCCTAGAGAATAAAATGGCGGTCATTGCAATACTTCCTGTCACACCGTATTTGCACAGCGGTTTTACAAGCGCACTTTTTTTTGGAGAAAATGCACTTTTTTAAAATCAAATTAGACAACGGTAAAGTTATCCCATTTTTTTTTTATATTGTGAAAGATAATGTTACGCCGAGTAAATTGATAGCCAACATGTCACGCTTCAAAATTGCGCCCGCTCGTGGGATGGCAACAAACTTTTACCCTTAAAATACTCAATTTTTTTTTTTTTTGCTATAAAATTACTTCGAACCCCCAAACTTTTTTTTTTTTTTCCTTACACCCTAGAGAATAAAATGGCGGTCGTTGCAATACTTCCTGTCACACTGTATTTGCTCAGCGATCTAACAAGCGCACTTTTTTTTGAGAAAATACACTTTTTTTAATTAAAAAATTAGACAACAGTAAAGTTAGCCCAATTTTTTTTTTTTTTTTTAAATATATTGTGAAAGATAATGTTACGCCAAGTAAATTAATACCCAACATGTCACGCTTCAAAATTGCGCCCGCTCGTGGAATGGCGACAAACTTTTACCCTTTAAAATATCCATAGGCCATGTTTAAAAAAAATCTACAGGTTGCATGTTTTGAGTTACAGAAGAGGTCTAGGGCTAGAATTATTGCTCTCGCTCTACCAATGGCGGCGATACTTCACATGTGTGGTTTGAACACCGTTTTCATATGCGGGAGCTACTCACGTATGCGTTCACTTCTGCGCGTGAGCTCAACGGGATAGGGCGCGTTTGAAATTTTTTTTTTTCTTTTTTTCATTCTTATTTTACCTTTTATTTTTACACTGTTTTTTACAAAAATAAATAATTGTGTCACTTTTATTCCTATTACAAGGAATGTAAACATCCCTTGTAATAGAAAAAAAGCATGACAGGACCTCTTGAATATGAGATCTGGGGTTAAAAAGACCTCAGACCTCATATTTCCACTAAAATGCAATGGAAAAAAAAAATTGGCATTTAAAAAAATAATTAAAAAACTTTTACAACTCTTCAGCATCCCTCACTAGACTGTGCACTGTAAACAAATTGGATATTTTTAAATTTTTTTTCTCAGCACCTACTGTATATCTGCTGTATTCATTTTTCACTTCTCCTCCTCCCTGGCCGCGGCCCATCGCATCATTTCCTGTTTGCAATGCCTTCTGGGAAGGGGCGGCAACTTCCTCTGACACTGCCGTTGCTATGGAAACCTGACCTGAAACCTATTACACTGATTGTGCTGCACTGAGCATGTGCGAGATCTGCAAGGATGAGATCCAGGAAGAAATACAGTCTAGCTTCAGATGCCCACACTTAAGATGGCCACGGCCTGCTGTAAGTTTATAAAATAACAAACTACTGCTATAAACTAACAAAACAGACCTTAGTTTACAGACTAACTTTACTAGAATACATTAAGCTTGTGTATTATAGAGGTATTTTTATTTAAAAAGTATAGTTTTGGCCGGAACACCACTTTAAGAGCTATGGGCGGAAGTGATGTTTTGACGTTGCTTCCGCCCTGCATTGTTATGGAGACGGGTGGGGGGCCATCTTCCCCTCTCTCGTCTCCATGCCCAGCAAGGGTGAAGCTCTGATCGCCTCCGCTGCTGCCGGCGGCTACGGTAAGCAGCGGAGGGCCCTGGAGCATGGCGGGAGGCGGGCCCTCTCCCAGCGCCAATAAAAGTGATCTTGTGGCGAATCCGCCGCAGAGGCCGCTTTTATCTGAAACCGGACCGCTCACTGAAGAAGAGGATACCGGGGTTATGGCAGCTAGCTGCTGCCATAACAACGATACTCCTCTTCAAAGTACCGACGTATAACGACGGTGGGTGGTCCAGAAGTGGTTAAAGGGGCTCAGTAGAACCCCAGCTCTTTAGTACCCCTCTTCAGCAGATCTCCAGCTTATTTAATACCCTTGTTCAGCAGATCCCTGGCTCAGTAAGTACCCTCAGCTCTTCTGATGCCCCACTCCATAGTACTCCCAGCTCTGCTGATGCTTCGCTTAGTAGTAAACCCCAGCTCTGCTGATCCCCCACACAGTAGTAACCCTAAGCTCTGCTGATCCTTTGGTTTGCAGGTCCTTCTCTCTCTCTGGTCCCCGTTATATTGCTCCTATGCTGCACATCACGTATGGTATCTTGGGAGTTTCATCCGCCCTTGTCCCCCAGCTCTGCTGATTCTCCACCACTCATTCCTTTCTCTCTCCGGTCCCCACTCACCCCCCACTATATTGCTCCCATGCAGCATACCACGTGTGACATCTACAAGTTTCTCCCACCCTCGTCCCTCAGCTCTGCTAATTCTCCGCCACTCATTTCGTTCTCTCTCTGGTCCCCGCTCACCTTCTGCTATATTGCTCCCATGCTGCTCACCACATCTGCGGGTTTCTTCTGCCCTGGCCCCCCAGCTCTGCTGATTCTCTGCTACCCAGGCCTTTCTCTCTCCAGTATCAGCTTGCCTCCTGCTATATTGTTCCTATGTTGCTCACCGTGTGTGGCATCTGCCCCCAGCTCTGCCTATCCAGAGGTGTTTAGTCCTCTCTCCTGTCCTTGCTCACTTCCGCTATAGCTTCTTTGCTCCCCACCACGTGTCATTTACGAGTTTCTCCTACCCTGGTCCCCCAACTCTGCTGATTCTCCACCACTCAGTTTTTTCTCTCTCTCCAGTACCTGCTCGCATCCTGCTATATTATTCCTATGCTGCTCACCATGTGTGGCATCTGCCCCCAGCTCTGCCTATCCAGCACCACTCAGTCTGCTCCAGTCCTTGCGCACTTCCGTTATAGCGTTCCCACGTTGCGCACCATGTGTGCGGTCATCCAGTTGCTCATTGCATAACTTCTCCCAGGAGATTGCGGGACCATTGCAGCGTGTCTCGTGCATTCACAGTGGGAAGTCGGCTGTGAAACACCAGAAAGTCAAAGCCAGCTTCCAACAAGCAAGATGGCGACACCAAAAGACTAGCGAATGACCTGGCCTGAGTGAGGACAGTGCTGGATCCCTGGACTGGTAAATGTCTGTTTATTAAAAGTCAGCAGCTACAATATTTTTTTTTATAACTAAGTGGAGCTCTTCTTTAAACTGGCCATAGATGGATTGAAGTTCGGCCAGTTCATCAGGGACTGCCCAAATTTCTATCCATTCATGGCCATTCCCATTCAAGAGCAGTTGATCTAATGATTGCTTCCTCCCGAACTGTTGGCATATTTTTGTTTGATCAGCACCTGCAGCCAATGGGCTTCAATTCTGATCAGTGTATTCTGACAGAGGAGGAACCCCTCTGTCAGAATACAATAGCACAGTGGGGATTTCTACATTCACCTTGCTTGTGTGGATGGGGGAATCCATTCAGTTTTTTTCGATCAGCCTGCTCTATGGCCAGTTTTAGACAGGGGTCCCCATCAGAAGAATTACTCTTACCTCTTCTGGGGACAACTCTGAAATTGTGGATTTCCCCTCACCTTCTTTTTTGGTGCCAGTAGTCACCAGTACAAAAAGAGAGGGGAAGCTCCCCAACAGGGACTCGGACAGCAATGAGAATCCCAATCTATTCAAAAGTAAAAAAAGATTTTGTCTAGAGAAACCCTTTTAAATTTTCTCCCCTCTAAATTGGCCCCTGGTATGTGAAGGTATGCATGTAAGATAGGGACCTTTTATATTATTGTAAATGAATCTCCCTCATAGGGACTCAAAACACCAATAACCTGACAGAGGGTCTAATCCATCCTCTTTATATCAAACGCCAAAAAGTAAAGGCTTTGCTTAGAGCAGGGGGTCTCCAAAGTTTATAAACAAAGGCCACTTAACTGTCCTTTAGACTTTAGGGGGGCTGCACTGTGGCCAGTGGGAGTAGAAAATGCCACAGCATCAGTGGGAGCAGACTATGGGTCAGGCTTGGTGGTCAGTGGAAGTAAAATAATTACATTGCGCCTGTGATCAGTAGGAGAAGGAATAGTGTCCCATCATCGGTGTCAGTGAGAGGAATTTTACCCCACTGTTGGTGTCAATGGGAGGAATAGCGCCCCATCATTGGTGTCAGAAAATGAATTGTACCCTATTGTTGGTGTCAATGGAAGGAATAGTGCCCCATCGTTGGTATCAATGGGAGGAATAGTTCCCCATCATTGGTGTTCAGAAAATGAATTGTACCCTATTGTTGGTGTCAATAGGAGGAATAGTGCCCCATCGTTGGTATCAATGGGAGGAATAGTTCCCCATCATTGGTGTCAGTGAGAGGAATAGTGCCGTCTCATTGGTGTCAGTGGGAGGAATAGTACCCCATCATTGATGTAGGTGGGAGGAATAGTGCCCCATCAGTGGGAGGAATTGTGCCCCATCATTGATATCAGTGGGAGGAATTGTGCCCCATCATTGGTATCAGTGGGAGGAATAGTGACCCATCATTGGTGTTAGTGGGAGGAATAGTGCCCCATCATTGGTATCAGTGGAAGGAATAGTGCCCTATCAGTGGGAGGAATAGTGCCCCATCATTGGTATCAGTTAGGAGGAATAGTGCCCCATCATTGGTATCAGTGGGAGGAATCGTGCGCCATCAGTGGTAGGAATAGTGCCCCATCATTGGTATCAGTGGAAGGAATCGTGCCCCATCATTGGTATCAGTGGAAGGAATAGTGCCCCATCATTGGTATCAGTTGGGAGGAATAGTGCCCCATCATTGGTGTTAGTGGGAAGAATAGTGCCCCATCATTGGTATCAGTTGGGAGGAATAGTGCCCCATCATTGGTGTTAGTGGGAAGAATAGTGCCCCATCATTGGTATCAGTGGGAGGAATAGTGCCCCATCGGTGTTAGTGGGAGGAATAGTGCCCCATCATTGGTATCAGTGGGAGGAATAGTGCCCCATCGGTGTTAGTGGGAGGAATAGTGCCCCATCATTGGTATCAGTGGAAGAATTGTGCCCCATTGTTGCTGCCAGTTTGGAGACCACTGGCCCAGAGAAACTCTTTAATTGCTTTTTGTTTAAACTGTGTGAGATGGGGATCTTAGTTTGTGCTCTCTTTCAAGGCCCGGGATTGAGATGAATGAGTAATATGTGAAGTGACAGTGTTATAAAAATACCTATAATAGCATTTTACGTCACTGCTGGCCTTCAATAGCAGTTTATTTTTAGAAAAGATTTGCATGCCTAATCACCCAGTAAAAATGTTTGTACAATCTTTCTGTGCAAATGGGACAAAAAAAAACAAAAACACATTACGAGCCTCTTTCCTGTGCAAGACCAATGGATTTCATCAATTTAAAATGCAAAATACTGGACTTGGCTACTAGATATTGTACGAATTTCCAATTTGTTTCATATTTTTTTTTAATCAATTAAAAACAATTGACCAGCACAGGAAATAGCCTAAAAACAATTGTTTATTTTCTTCCTTATTTGCACAGAACAAACATATGAACTGTATGCTTGATAAATGGTTTGTGTATGATTTTTAATAAAGAAATTTAATATTTTTTATTATATATTACCATCAATTTATGCAGTGCTTTACATATAAATATACACATCAGTCCCGGCCATCTAGGAGCTTTAGGCTCCTTTTACGCTTGTGCAACTTTTAGAATTTGTGCGATTTCCATTGCGACGTTACCATTTGACTTGGGACATCGATGCGACTTTGCGATTTTGGTGTGGCTTTGGATGAGTGCAACTTGTGCAAAAATGAAAAATTTGGTAGGTTTTTTTAAATTCTCTAACTAATTCCAAATTTTCAGAAAGATCGGAATTCGAATCAGTCGAAAATTGATCAATGGATTTGAATGCTATGTGAAGAATAGCTGGTTGTTAAGCAGCAGGCTGGGAAGCCGGCCGCTACGTCCTTAAAGGCTAAGTTCACCTCTGTGTTTTGTTTTTTTGTTTTTTCTAAATTTCAGCCCCCCTATGTACCATCAATGTACTTATTTTGCAAAAAAAATATCAAAGCTTTCCATTAAATCTACAGACACTTACCTAACTTGTCCTCATCCACGTTTCCAAACATATCCATTAATAATGCCTCACTTCCTGGTCTGACTAGAGGTCATGACACAGGAAGGAGATTTGACCAGCTGACCTTATTAGCACACACCTGCATCATCCACCCATTCCCAGCTGCACGTTTTTTAAATGAAATGCAATCAATCAGTAATCACCCTTCTCACTAAATACTCTATGCAATCTGATTGGATATAGGAAGGAGTGGACAGAGACTCAGCTGTCAAGCCCCATTCACATCTCTGCATAGTGGGAACTTGCATTCCCACGTGTGGGTTTTTTTAAAATTTTGTTTATTTTTTTTTAGCGGGGGGGGGGTTGTTTTGGAGCATCATACATAGGGCAGCCCATCCACCTGAATGGGCTGCCCAAAGAAGCTTCGTCCGCACTGAAAACCGAGCGATCGAACACCGCCGAACGCTTTGTTTTCACAGCTCCGTGAGCAGAGAGCTGTAGACTGTCGTTCACAGCTTTCTGCTCTTCTTCTCCCTCCCCGCTCATTGGAGCGCTGAGCTAGGGAGGGGGCAGAGTGGCCGTCTCAGGCTCTCAGAAGCTCGCTGAGAGACTCAGACGGGTATCAGTCCAGGCACCTGGCGGATCCAGACTCCCATTGTCGGGATGACGCAGTGCCTGGACTCATTTCTGTGAGGTCAGGAGAGAGCGGACTTCAGTCCGCTCTCTGCTGAAAATGTGTCACAGGAGTGCAAAACAAATTGCACTCCTGTGATCCATAGGAGCAGTACAGCCAAAGTAGCTTAAGCTTGACTTCTTCTTTTAAGAGCTGTCGTATGGCGTTTTGTTTTGTCGGGCTGGTGTAATTGACGATGGATTTACTTCAGGGGGCCTTTTTTTTTTTTTTTTTTAAAGGAATTTGTCAACAAATGTATCTACTGTTTACTCACTTTTTATACTTTTTTTGGTGAATGTGTAGGGGTACCCCCTACTCATTCACATAGGGGGTGGCTGGGATTCCGATAAGCCACCTGCCCCCAGATCCCCACAACCACCGACCCAGGGTTTTGGGGAAGAGGCCCTTTTCCCCATCAAGGTGCCCCAAAGCACCCCCCCCTCCATGTTCAGGGTATGTGGCCTGGTATTGGTCAGAAGGGTGGGCGCCCCCCCCCCTTTCCTGACCTGTCGGGTTGCATGCTCGACCGATGGCCTGGTATGCATTGTGGGGGGACTCCACCCCATTTTTTCCCCTAAATGTTGGCGTGGGGTTCCCCTTAAAATCCATGCCAGACCCAAAGGGTCTTATGCAATGGGGGGGGGGGGACCCACGCATTTTTTTTGTTTTTTTTTAAGTGACGGCATTCTTCTTTTTACCCCTGCATTGGTATCAATGGGAGGAAGGGTGCCAAATCGCTGGCGTCAGTGGAGTAAATAAACCCATCGTTGGTTTTAGTAGAAAGAAGTATACCCCATCGTTGGTGTCAGTGATGTAGAGCCCCAAGGACTAAATAAAGGCAGGCTAAGGGCCTCATTCTGCCCTTGGGCCACTGTTTGGAGACCACTGCTGTAAACCTTCAGTAGAAGTTCAGTCAGTCTGGTAAATTTGGTTCCATGTCTACAAGCACCTTTCGGTCAGCCATGAATTGTCTTAAACTGTGAATGTATAAACTGAGAGCAGCAGCAAAGTCCTGGGATGTCGTATAGATGGCATAGAACATTTTTAGCCAATTGTTTTCTCATTAAGGTGTATCTAAATAAATGATCATAAATAAAATAACAAAATAAAATGTCAAAAATACAAATGTAATATTTTGCAGCTTACTAGTCCTTGGTGTGGTGGCTTCATCCATTTTTTCTTTTGCTTTATTTTCACCTGGTAATCCTGCAAATAACCCATTTCCATTCCCTGGGTGGCCACATCACTCCACTATATCTATATAGGGGGGGCCATGTGTCAGGGCTGGGCTCAGCCCTTCTCTGAGCTGGCCGCTCAGCTGTCGGCTAATTGCCAGCTCCTATCTCTCCACAATTACTCAGCTGTTGATGATATCCTGCTTGTCAGTCCTGCCTACTTAAGCCGTTTAGTCCAGAGAAGCTCTGCCTTCGCCTTGGTCAACATCACAGAAACTATCTCCTGCGATCCTGTTCAAGACTTGCTTTGTTGACATCCCTTCTGGCTCCAGATCCTGCTTGCTGCTCCACTACACTGATCCCTGACTTCTGACTTGGCTGACTATCTGTTCCGGTTACTGAACTTTGGCTATGTTTTGACTACGTTTGTTCTTTTTACTGTTATTATTAAAAAAGTGTGATTTAACTGTACTTCTGTCCCGGCCTAATTTCATGGTTTCTGACACCATGGTAGTCACCTTAGCCTGCTCTCTTGATACTACTACAAGCATTTCCATATCTCTTCACCTCCATTACATTGGGGGGGGGGCAGCCGCAGGGCTATTAGTAGATTACAGAGAATAGCTAGGAAGGAAGAGATTGTTCAGTGCACCTCTCAGGAAGTGACAAGGGCATGGCATTTCTGGCAGGAACAACGGGTACTTTCTGTATTTGCCAAAAATGTTTGTAGCTTGAAAAGAAAAAACAAATGCAGTCACATCTAAAGACTGTAAGCTGCAACATATGACTTTTTTTTTATCTTGGGTTTAGCTATACTTTAAGTTGATGCTTGGTGCGTACCATTAGGACTTGTGTTGATGGCATCTGTTTTAGAGGTTTCTGAGGTCCTTCAGAATTCATTAACTGTTTTATTTGACCTGCAGTTGTCCTGATCTGCATTTGAACTGCTTCAAGCTGGTTATGTAGTCCAAAGATGTTTAAAAATTGAAAACCAATCTGATGACATGGTGCAAATGGAACCCCTATACCCCCACCGCATGACGGTGTACAGGGGTTCTTCTCTCCATGTATGTATGCGTGCCTGTATGGAGCTCCATTCACACAGCTGTGTCATTCATTTACAGTGATCTTTGAAAGAATGATCTACAAGTCCCATATGCCACCACAGCAGACAGACTTGTAGTTTTCAATGGAACATACAATGCCTTGGAAAAGCATTCTTCCCTCTTTGTCATGTTACAACCAAAAACGCAAATGTATTTTATTGGGATTTTATGTGATAGACCAACACAAAGTGGCACATAATTATCAAGTGGAAGGAAAATGATAAATTGTTTTCCAAATTTTTTACAAATAAATATGTGAAAAGTGTGGGGTACATTTGTATTCAGCCCCCCGAGTCAATACTTTGTAGAACCTCCTTTCTCTACAGTTACAGCTGCAAGTCTTTTTGGGGATGTCTCTACCAGCTTTGTACATCTAGAGAGGGACATTTTTGCCCATTCTTCTTTGTAAAATATCTCAAGTTCTGTCAGATTGGATAGAGAGCGTCTGTGAACAGCAATTTTCAAGTCTTGCCACAGATTCTCAATTTGATTTAGGTCTGGACTTTGACTGGGCCATTCTAACACATGAATATGCTTTTATCTAACCCATTCCATTGTAGCTCTGGCTGTATGTTTAGGGTCGTTGTCCTGCTAGAAGGTGACCCTCCGTCCCAGTCTCAAGTCTTTTGCAGACTGGTTTTCTTCTAAGATTGCCCTGAATTTGGCTCCATCCATCTTTCCATCAACTCTGACCAGCTTCCCTGCTGAAGAAAAGCATCCCCACAACATAATGCTGCCACTGCCATGTTTCACGGTGGGGATGGTGTGTTCAGGGTGATGTGCAGTGTTAGTTTTCCACCACACATAGAGTTTTGCTTTTAGGCCAAAAAGTTCAATTTTGTTCTCATCTGACCAGAGCACCTTCTTCCACATGTTTGCTGCGTCCCCCACATGGCTTCTCGCAAACTGCAAATGTGACTTCTTATTGCTTTCTTTCAACAATGTCTTTCTTCTTGCCACTCTTCCATAAACGCCATATTTGTGGAGAGCACGACTAATAGTTGTTCTGCAGACAGATTCTCCCACCTGAGCTGTGGATCTCTGCAGCTCCTCCAGAGTTACCATGGGCCTCTTGGTTGCTTCTCTGATGAATGCTCTACTTGCCCGGCCTGTCAGTTTAGGTGGACGGCCATGTCTTGGTAGGTTTGCAGTTGTGCCATACTCTTTCCATTTTCGGTTGATGGATTGAACAGTGCTCTGTGAGATGTTCAAAGCTTGGGATATTTTTTTATAACCTAAACCTGCTTTAAACTTCTCCACAACTTCATTCCTGACCTGTCTGGTGTGTTCCTTGGCTTTCATGATGCTGTTTGTTCACTAAGGCTCTCTAATGCCTCGTTTCCACCGAGCGGATCGGTTCGGTTCGGTTCGGTACGGTACGCTATTTTGGGTGTTTCCATTACGAAAGCGTGCCATACAAACGAACCGTACCGCTCCATTCAGGGTCCTGCTTCAGATGTGGGGCCATAGAAAACGGAACGGTTCGCTTAGGGCGGAGTTACCGGCGTCATACGATCTTTTCCACTGATTGGCTGTCACAAAACCCTCTGCTGTGCTCTGATGATGTCAGAGGAAAGCGCCTCAAACACATGCATAAAAGGAGAATTAAAGGAAAAGGATGCCTGCTAACAACAGCCGTGTTTGGTCATCACAGGAACTATCTACTTTCCTTAGCATAATTGGTGACAGCGTTATTCAGAGTGAGCTTGATGGATCAGTAAGGAATGAAAAGGTGTACAAAGATATTTCTCAGCGGATGGCAGCCGAGGGATTTGAACGCACGTCGGGTCAGTGTAGGGCAAAGCTTAAGAAGCTTAAAGGCCAATATAAAAAATTTAAGGACGACAACAGCCGTAGTGGAAACAGTCGGAGAACTTGGAAGTGGTATGACGCCATGGACGCCATTTACGGTCATAGGCCAGCAAACCAAGGCAGGGAGGGAGGTCTGGACTCTGCAACTTCAATGCTCGAATCCATGATAGACCCCTTTGGTGAGTTTTTTTTTTTATTATACATAGGATTTTGCTCTGCTAACCATTTAAAAATATATATTTAACCATATGTGCATTTGCAGAAACAAGTGATGGAGTTCCCAATGATGCATCAAACGACGATGGACCTTCAACCTCTTTCAGCAGCACCAGTACTATTTCCTCAAGCCAACCACAGAGTAGCCAATCACAGAGTAGCCAACCACAGAGTACGCCCAATGCACCCCGGCACACTGGTAAGACATGATGATAGTTGCAATTGTGCATTTTATTAAAATAAATCAGAATTGTGGCAGATGTGCAGGGGGTACAGTGGTGGAACAGATGAGAAGGGGCATCAGCAGTGTGGCAGATGTGCAGGGGGTACAGTGGTGGAACAGATGAGAAGGGGCATCAGCAGTGTGGCAGATGTACAGGGGGTACAGTGGTGGAACAGATGAGAAGGGGCTTCAGCAGTGTGGCAGATGTGCAGGGGGTACAGTGGTGGAACAGATGAGAAGGGGCTTCAGCAGTGGACATAAGAGCAGTAGGGCAGATGTGAAAGGAGGTGTATTGCCGGGGCAGCTGAGCAGGGGTAACAGAGTTGTGGCAGAATGTCAGGGGTAACAGAGGTGGGACAGGAAATCAGGGGGTACAGTCTGGTGGGGTAGATGAGAAAGGGGGTTACAGTGGTCATACTCATGCTTCCAAAAACTATTCTGGTCTTTTGTATATTACAGGTGAAAGGAGACGGTTGCAGATGGATCTGCGCACAGTCATGGAGGATATGCGGGCATCAGAGGAAAGGCAGCTGGAAAGGATTGAGAACCTTTCTGAGAGGCGATTTCAGGCACTGCGTCAGGATGCACAGGAAGCTATGCGCCAGGAGGCAGAAATCGCCCGGCAGCAGATGGAGCAGTTGTCTACCTTCAACCAGGCCTTCCTTGGTGTCCTTGGTCAGCTTGTTCAAGTGCTTGGAGCCAGTCGTGATCCCAGGTTACCACCCAGATAGTAGGGCCTTTCATGCAGCACAGAATTGTACACTTGTACATGTTTCATTAAAAAAAACATTTAAGTAAAGTTTTTATAGAAAAAAAGCTTATTTTTAAATATATTTTTCACACTTTAACTTTCTAGAATATATAGAAATTTTTTTTTGTGAAATAAAAATCATGAGAGAATTTTTTGAGTATGTCTGATTTAATGTAATACTTTATTAACAATACAGTAATACTTTATTAAAACTTGTAAAAAAGAATTTAAGGAAATTAAACATTGAGGTGCCGCATCAGAGCCTGACGTATTTCACTGCACTCTTCTTCCATATCCTGTGCTGCTATCACTACTGGCTCTTCTGAATCTGTATTCCAATCCTGGTGGAAGTCTTCTCCATGACTTTCACAAAGATTGTGAAGAGCACAGCAAGTTAGCACCATGGATTTGGCAAGTTTAATGTCACTGTCATTCCTTTTCATAAGACACCGCCATCTACCCTTAAGTCTTCCAAAAGCATTTTCCACTACAACCCGTGCCCTGGATGTTTTCTTGTTGTAGGTTTGTTGTTCTGGTGTCAGGCGGCCATTGTCAGGAAATGGTTTCAGGAGCCAATTTTGTAAAGGGTAGGCAGAGTCCCCGAGCACATAATAGCCAACATTCACCTCACAAATGTTCTTAGTGCACACAGGGTACAGGCCTCCCTGGCCAACCCAATCCCAAAATGTGGACAATCTTAGAACCCGGGCATCATGCAAACTCCCAGGCTTTCCTACATTCACATTCCAGAACAGTCCTTTTCCATCCACTACTCCCTGGAGGATGATGGAATGCCAGCCTTTTCTATTAAAGTAGTCAGTGTGGTATTCCTGTGGTGCTATTATTGGTATGTGTGAGCCATCAATAGCACCAACACACTGTGGAAGGCCCCACCTGTTCTCGAAGTAGTCAGCCATGTCTTTAAGTTTTTCCCTGTCCGGAAAATGTACTAATTCAGGAGCTAGCAATGTGCAGACAGCTTTACAGAAGTCCTGCACACACCGGCACACAGAGGATTTACTGACACCAAAAAGATGACCTATACTTCTGTATTCACTGTTGGTAGCTAGCTTCCACAGTGCAATGGCAACTCTTTTCCTCACAGGCAAACTAGCTCTGAAGTTGGTGTTTTGTTTCTCCATGGCTGGACGTAGCTTTGTACAAAGGTAAGAGAAGGTTTCCTCAGACATTCGGAAGTTGTGCACCCACTGTGTGTGTGTGAATCCCGGGACGGTCACATCCCACCACTCATTGGCGCGGGGAAGAGCCCAAATGACTGGTCGGTGGCGCTGCTTTGCCAAGAGGAGAAGCATCTAAAAAAATAAAAAACACAGATGGTAACAGATCATAAAATAAAAAAAATATTCATACAACATATACATTTTTCCTTATTCTTGGTAAGTGTGGCAGGTAGGTGGGTCAATGGGTCAGGTAGGTGGGTCAGTGTGTGTGTGTCAGGTAGGTAAGTCAGTGTGTGTGTGTGTGTGTGTCAGGTAGGAAAGTCAGTGTGTGTGTGTGTGTGTCAGGTATGTAGGTCAGTGTGTGTGTCAGGTAGGTAAGTCAGTGTGTGTGTCAGGTAGGTAAGTCAGTGTGTGTGTGTGTCAGGTAGATAGGTCAGTGTGTGTGTCAGGTAGGTAAGTCAGTGTGTGTGTGTGTGTGTCAGGTAGGAAAGTCAGTGTGTGTGTGTGTGTCAGGTAGGTTGGTCAGTGTGTGTGTCAGGTAGGTAGGTCAGTGTGTGTGTCAGGTAGGTAATGCAGTGTGTGTGTGTGTGTCAGGTAGGAAAGTCAGTGTGTGTGTGTGTGTGTCAGGTAGGTAGGTCAGTGTGTGTGTCAGGTAGGAAAGTCAGTGTGTGTGTGTGTGTGTGTCAGGTAGATAGGTCAGTGTGTGTGTCAGGTAGGTAAGTCAGTGTGTGTGTGTGTGTGTCAGGTAGGAAAGTCAGTGTGTGTGTCAGGTAGGTAATGCAGTGTGTGTGTGTGTCAGGTAGGAAAGTCAGTGTGTGTGTGTGTGTGTGTGTGTGTGTGTGTCAGGTAGGTAGGTCAGTGTGTGTGTCAGGTAGGTAGGTCAGTGTGTGTGTCAGGTAGGTAATGCAGTGTGTGTGTCAGGTAGGAAAGTCAGTGTGTGTGTCAGGTAGGAAAGTCAGTGTGTGTGTGTGTGTGTGTCAGGTAGGTAGGTCAGTGTGTGTGTCAGGTAGGAAAGTCAGTGTGTGTGTGTGTGTGTGTCAGGTAGATAGGTCAGTGTGTGTGTCAGGTAGGTAAGTCAGTGTGTGTGTGTGTGTGTCAGGTAGGAAAGTCAGTGTGTGTGTCAGGTAGGTAATGCAGTGTGTGTGTGTGTCAGGTAGGAAAGTCAGTGTGTGTGTGTGTGTGTGTGTGTGTGTGTGTCAGGTAGGTAGGTCAGTGTGTGTGTCAGGTAGGTAGGTCAGTGTGTGTGTCAGGTAGGTAATGCAGTGTGTGTGTCAGGTAGG
>JBBGZY010001973.1:117500-300000 GCA_037952925.1 Lithobates clamitans
AGAAAGAGACAGGGGCCTCCGGGGAGAAGCAAGTGACAGGGGCCTCCGGGGAGAAGCAAGTGACAGGAGCTTCCGGGTAGAAGCAAGTGACAGGGTCCTCCGGGGAGAAGAAAGAGACAGGGTCCTCTGGGGAGAAGAAAGTGACAGGAGCCTCCGGGGAGAAGAAAGTGACAGGGGCCTCCGGGGAGAAGAAAGTGACAGGGGCCTCCGGGGAGAAGAAAGTGACAGGGGCCTCCGGGGAGAAGAAAGTGACAGGGGCCTCCGGGGAGAAGAAAGTGACAGGGGCCTCCGGGGAGAAGAAAGTGACAGGGGCCTCCGGGGAGAAGAAAGTGACAGGGGCCTCCGGGGAGAAGAAAGTGACAGGGGCCTCCGGGGAGAAGAAAGTGACAGGGGCCTCCGGGGAGAAGAAAGTGACAGGGGCCTCCGGGGAGAAGAAAGTGACAGGGGCCTCCGGGGAGAAGAAAGTGACAGGGGCCTCCGGGGAGAAGAAAGTGACAGGGGCCTCCGGGGAGAAGAAAGTGACAGGGGCCTCCGGGGAGAAGAAAGTGACAGGGGCCTCCGGGGAGAAGAAAGTGACAGGGGCCTCCGGGGAGAAGAAAGTGACAGGGGCCTCCGGGGAGAAGAAAGTGACAGGGGCCTCCGGGGAGAAGAAAGTGACAGGGGCCTCCGGGGAGAAGAAAGTGACAGGGGCCTCCGGGGAGAAGAAAGTGACAGGGGCCTCCGGGGAGAAGAAAGTGACAGGGGCCTCCGGGGAGAAGAAAGTGACAGGGGCCTCCGGGGAGAAGAAAGTGACAGGGGCCTCCGGGGAGAAGAAAGTGACAGGGGCCTCCGGGGAGAAGAAAGTGACAGGGGCCTCCGGGGAGAAGAAAGTGACAGGGGCCTCCGGGGAGAAGAAAGTGACAGGGGCCTCCGGGGAGAAGAAAGTGACAGGGGCCTCCGGGGAGAAGAAAGTGACAGGGGCCTCCGGGGAGAAGAAAGTGACAGGGGCCTCCGGGGAGAAGAAAGAGACAGGGTCCTCTGGGGAGAAGAAAGTGACAGGGGCCTCTGGGGAGAAGAAAATGACAGGGGCCTCCGGGGAGAAGAAAATGACAGGGGCCTCCGGGGAGAAGCAAGTGACAGGAGCCTCCGGGGAGAAGAAAGTGACAGGAGCCTCCGGGGAGAAGAAAGTGACAGGAGCCTCCGGGGAGAAGAAAGTGACAGGAGCCTCCGGGGAGAAGAAAGTGACAGGAGCCTCCGGGGAGAAGAAAGAGACAGGGGCCTCCGGGGAGAAGAGAGTGACAGGAGCCTCCGGGGAGAAGAGAGTGACAGGAGCCTCCGGGGAGAAGAAAGTGACAGGAGCCTCCGGGGAGAAGAAAGTGACAGGAGCCTCCGGGGAGAAGAAAGTGACAGGAGCCTCCGGGGAGAAGAAAGTGACAGGAGCCTCCGGGGAGAAGAAAGAGACAGGGGCCTCCGGGGAGAAGAGAGTGACAGGGGCCTCCGGGGAGAAGAAAGAGACAGGGGCCTCCGGGGAGAAGAAAGAGACAGGGGCCTCCGGGGAGAAGAAAGAGACAGGGGCCTCCGGGGAGAAGAAAGAGACAGGGGCCTCCGGGGAGAAGAAAGTGACAGGAGCCTCCGGGGAGAAGAAAAACCAGGGGGTTGGGGGTGGAGAATAACTGATGAGAGCTTTCAGCGGAGGGGCAGGAGTCACCGAGGAGGAAAAAAAGTGACAGGAGGGAAAAAAAGTGACAGGAGCTGCCAGGGAGAAGAACTTCAAGACCCTATAAAGTGGGTGGCTTGACACCATTTGACATGTTCATGTGCCTCATTCACACAGACATACCTAAGTGTACATCCCTACAAAGGGCTGCGTTTCCTTGCACAGGTGTTCAGTGCATTGGCATGCCAGGCCAATCTCTGTTGGGATGCAACGGCTGCTTGGACACACCTGCTGGTCCCAAGTTTATAGCCGTGCCGATGCGTGTCCCCAAACACACACTGTCTGCGTACGGTGACACGCACCTGCACAGCTATCTTCTTTAACTTCTTAAAGTGGTCCTGTATTCCCATATTTCTGGGATGGAGAGGCTGAAATAGCATTCTCGGATAACACTGCTCCCTTTTAGTTCTGGATTCAAGTATGAAGATTTGGTTCTATGAATTCTGCTCATTTGAATCAGGTTGGCTGGTTCTCCTCTTCAGCAAAGATCACTTGACCGAGTGTCTGGAGCCACATAGCCGGCTCTGGAGGGGAACCTGTTCTTCATCCTCTTCCATTGTCCTCATATATTCACTTTTGAAGTACATTGACTCACTGACCTAGGATTAGCCTGCCGCTTGTAAAGTCGGAGGAGAGGCTGTACTCCTTATCTGTACACTTCCAGGTCAGTGACTCAGGCAGGGCATTGAAACCTTTGTAGTAAGAAGAGTCGGGCAACTAACCTTTCTAAAAAAAAGAGGTCAGCATTGACAGTCCAGGTCCGTTTTCCAGTAGAGGTGACAAGAACACGATACAGAAGTCCAGCGTTTGAGCCAAATAAAAAAATGGTGCATTCATGATGTATAGTGAAGGATTTCTGTCCACATAGCTTAACCAATATATAAAATGTGTTGTAATAGCAATGTTTATCACTGAAAGGAGAACAGTGCTTGATCTGTAGGGATGACCTACTATTACATGTATACATATTGATCCCGTTTCTTTGTATTTCCCAGATCTAGACTCTTGGAGACCCCAGCAGTGAGCCTCACCCTCTTGGATCAGGAGCCTAGGCCCAGTCTCTTCCGGCATGGTACCCAGCGGTGGCTGGCATCATCTATGAACCTTCTGCTATGCGTCCATCTGCAGACGGCAGTGCTTTAAGGTCAGGTGACAATTGACTGTTTTATTGATTAGCATGTAGAACCATATTTAAACACTTGGCCTCCAGAAGATTTTACTCCCTTTATGACCAGAGTATTTTTTGCAAAAAAAAAAATAATGTCTTTTACTTTTTGTTATAAAACATCTCCAAACAAAGAAAAATCACATTTCTTAATACATTCAGGCCAAAAAAAAAATCCAATAAGTGTATATGAACCACTTGCCAACCATGCTGTAGCCAAAGGACAGCTACAGCGCGGTTGTCCAGTTTTGGTAGGGCACCTATTGATGTCATCCCAGAACCACTCCCCCCTGCCCCCCGCCTGATGCGGCACGCACCCGGAGCCCTCTGTGATCACGGACACAGCTGATCACAGATCTAGGTAAAGAGCCAATCACAGCAGCTCTTTACAACGTGATCAGCTGTGTCCGTTCACAGCTGATCCTGATGTAAACACACTTGCCGGTTATTGATATTCCTTTCCTCACGCTATAACAGCGGGAGGAGAGAGCTGGTAAGCAGCCAGTGTGAAAGGGAACATCTGCACTTATGATCAGCCTATCGGTGCTGCCTATTAACCACTTCACCCCCGAGCCTCTTTTCGACACTTGTTGTTTACAAGTTAAAATCATGTTTTTTTGCTAGAGAATTACTTAGAACCCCCAAAATGTTTTATATATATATATATATATATACGGTATGTATGTATGTGTGTGTGTATATGTATATATATATATATATATATATAAATATATATATATATATATTTATTCTTTTTTTTTTTTTTTTCTAACACCCTAGAGAATAAAATGGCGGTCGTTGCAATACTTTCTGTCACACCGTATTCGCGCAGCGGTCTTACAAGTGCACTTTTTTTTGAAAAAATACATTTTTTTAAATTAAAAAATAAGAAAACAGTAAAGTTAGCCCCTTTTTTTTTTTAAATTGTAAAAGACAATGTTACACCGAGTAAATTGATACCCAACTTGTCACGCTTCAAAATTACGTCCGCTCGTGGAATGGCGAAAGACTTTTACCCTTAATCTCCATAGGTGAGGTTTAAAAATTTCTACAGGTTGCCAGTTTATGGTTTCAGGTGTGAGTTACAGAAGAGGTCTAGGGCTAGAATTATTGCTCTCGCTCTACCGATTGCGGCGATACCTCACGTGTGGTTTGACCACCGTTTTCATATGCGGGCGCTACTCACGTATGCATTCGCTTCTGCGCGCGAGCTCGTCGGGACGGGGCGCTTAAAAAAAAATAGTTTTTTTTCTATTTTTATTTTACTTAATTTTATTAATTTTTTTCACTTTTAAAACAAAAAATAAAAAATTGGGTCACTTTTAGGCCTCATGCACACGGGATGTTAAAATAACGTTACAAGTTTAAAACAGTTTTTTTTGCTAGAAAATTACTTAGAACCCCCAAACATTATATATTGTTTTTTTTCTAACATCCTAGAGAATACAATAGCGTTCATTGCAATACTTTTTTTTGCACCGTATTTGCGCAGCGGTCTTCTAAGCGCACTTTTTTTGGAAAAAATTCACTTTTTTGAAAAAAAAATAAGACAACAGTAAAGTTAGCCCAATTTTTTTTTATATTGTGAAATATAATGTTACGCCAAGTAAAATGATACCCAACATGTCACGCTTCAAAATTGCGCCCGCTCGTGGAATAGCGTCAAATTTTTACCCTTAAAAATCTCCATAGGCGACGTTTAAAAAATTCTACAGATTGCATGTTTTGCGTTACAGAGGAGGTCTAGGGCTAGAATTATTGCTCTTACTCTACCAGTCGCGGCGATACCTCACATGTGTGGTTTGACCACCGTTTTCATATGCGGGCGCTACTCACGTATGCGTTCGCTTCTGCGTGCGAGCTCGTCGGGACAGGGCGCTTTAAAAAATTTTTTTTTTTTTTTTTTATTATTTATTTTATTTTATTTTATTTATTTTTTCACTGTTTTTAAAAAAAAAAAAATTTGGATCACTTTTATTCCTATTACAAGGAATGTAAACATCCCTTGTAATAGAAAAAAGCATGACAGGACCTCTTAAATATGAGATCTGGGGTCAAAAAGTCCTCAGATCTCATATTTAGACTAAAATGCAAAAAAAAAAAAAGTCGTTTAAAAAAATGACACTTAAAAAATTTGTGCCTTTAAGAGAGTGGGCGGAGCCATCGTAATGACGCCGCTCCGGCCGTCACATGGTATGGAGACGGGTGGGCGCCATCTTGGCCTCACTCATCTCCATACCGAGGAAGTGACAGGACCCGATCGCCTCCGCCGCTACCGACGGCTCCGGTAAGCGGCGGAGGGTGCGGGAGAGCGGCGGGAGGGGGGGTGGCACCTCTCCCGCCGCCGATAACGGTGATCTCGCGGCGAACCCGCCGCTGAGACCACCATTATCTTGTACAGAATCGCTCACTGTAAAGATGGATATCTCGGTTGTGGCAGCAGCTGCTGCCGTTACCGAGATATCCATCTTCAAAAAAATGACGTGTATATATACAGTGAGCGGGGCTGAAGTGGTTAAGCATGACAGGACCTATTAAATATGAGATCTGGGGTCAAAAAGACCTCAGATCTCATATTTGAACTAAAATGCATTTAAAAAAAATAAATAAATTTGTCATTTGAAAAAATGTGCCTTTAAGAGATATGGGCAGAAGTGATGTTTTGACGTCGCTTCCGCCCTGCTATGGTATGGAGATGGGTGGAGGCCATCTTCCCCTAACTCGTCTCCATACCCTGGCACAGAGAGGACCCAATTGCCTCCGCTGCTGCCGACGGCTCCGGTAAGCGGCGGAGGGTGCGAGAGAGCAGCGGGAGGGGGGTCTCCCGCTGCTGATAACTGTGATCTCACGGCTATTCCACTGCAGAGACCACCATTATCTTAAAAAGACCTCAGATCTCATATTTACACTAAAATGCAATAAAAAAAGTCACTTGGGGGGGGGGTATTCTCCTTTAAGAGCTATGGGCGGAAGTGATGTTTTGACGTCTCTTCTGCCCTTCCATACTATGGAGCCGAGCGGGGGCCATCTATCCCCTCAGTCGGCAGCCAAGCATCCATGGGAAAGGACGCAATCGTCTCCACCGCTACCGGAGATGACCGGAGCACAGCGGGAAGGGGGGGGGTGGGCACCTCTCCTGCCACCGATAAGTGATCTTGCGGTGAATCCACCACAGAGACCACTTTTATCCTAAAGAGAAACGCACAGTGTTCCCGGAAATACCGGGGTTATTACAGCTAGCTGCTGCCATAACCCCAGTATTTAGCGTCAAAGTAAGTCGTTTTGCGTGAAGTGGTTAGTGCCCATCAGTGCTGCCTGTTAGTGCCCATCAGCGCATATCAGTTAAGGAGAAAAATGACCTGTTTGCAAAATTTTATAACAGAAACTAAGACGCACGGTTTTTTTTTGTTTTGTTTTTTTGTTTTTTTAAGAATTTTCGGTTTAGCCAAAAATAAAAAAGCCAGTGGTAATTAAATACCACCAAAAGAAAGCTCTATTTATGTGTGAACAAAATTATAAGAATATTGTTTGGGTACAGTGTTGCATGACTGGGCAGTTGTCATTCAAAGTGCGACAGCGCTAAAAGCTGAAAATTGGCCCGGGCAGGAAGTGTGGTCTGGGCATTGGCCTGGTGTAGAAAGTAAGTGCCTATTAGGCAATTGGTTAAATGGTTTGTGTGAGGGCCGGTTCACACCATAGAAAAAGCAGTCCGGTTGCGTTCCAGATGCTTTTCTACATGCACATTTTTGATGTGTTTTTTTTTTTTTAAGCAGTCCGGTGCATTTTTTACCCCCTTTTTTTTCCCTTGCCTTAATTAAGGACGTGCGTTCTAGTGCGTTTTTGATGCATTTTACAGTGTTCCAGGACAGTCCAGTGCAAGAGAAAAGCAGCATGTTCTACTTTTTTTTTTTTTTTTTCTGGAACTGCAAGCGCTGGTGTTAACTATGCCACTGAAAACCATATAATCTACTTTCCATGCGCTTTTGATGCAGAAAAAAAAAACTGGACAGCATGTGGTGTGAACTGCCCCTTAAAGTTATAGCATCTACAAACTATGATAGGTATAATAAAATGTACGTAGCAATGACACTATACTAGTAATGAACGTTATCTGCAATTTAAAGTGTGATTGTGATAGTGTGGCGGGCTATCTGATGCTAACAGACATTGGCTGAGAGGGTCACGAACTAACACAGCGATCAGATATAATACTGTACAGTGTATTAATGACTCTGGTCGGGAAGAGGTTCACATCAAGGGGCAATCAAGGGGTTAACTGCTTGACAATGTGTAGTACTGGGATATGCAATTAGCGGACCTCCAGCTGTTGCAGAACTACAACTCCCATGAGGCTTAGGAAGACTCTGACAGCCACAAGAATGACACCCAAAAGCAGAGGCATGATGGGACTTGTAGTTTTGCAGCTGGAGGTCCGCTAATTGCATATCCCTGGTGTAGTGTATATCTAAGTTACACAGTTGGCAAGTGGTTAAAGTGTATCTAAACCCAAAAGCACAAAAAAAAAAAAAATCCCATAAGGGTATAAACAAAGAATTGCAGGCAGGAGCTTTAATAAGAACAGACATGCTAGTTCTCTTCTTATAAATGTACCTGCCTGCCGGCAGTCTTCTTTAGAATGTGCACTGAGCTGCGCATGCACAGCTTAGTGTACTCTCTCAGCAGGCCTTATGCCAGGATGAGTTAGCTCCTGAGATACGTCATCCCAGCCAGCCAATCAAGATGGTCAGAGATGCTAAACCCAGGTGAGGACCAGGCAAAGATAGACATCAGAAATCCTGGACAGCGGCACTCCAAAAATATTTGCCTTTATTCATTAAAGTGTCATCCAAAATACAGGTCACAGCAGAGTGGAACAAAGCTTATGCGTTTCGCACTACACAGAGTGCTTAGTCATAGACCAGGCAAAGATACCTACAATGCTGGAGGCAGATGTGAATATACCCAGAGAAGTGACTGCCCTCAGGTGATACACAGAGATTAAACAAATCCTTCTACTTAAGTTGTATCTGTTTTATCTGCAGTCTTCTCTCCTCTACATCCATTCAAAGTGCTACATTTCTAAAGCTTGTCTGAGCGTTCAGAAAAAAAAGGGGCGGAGAGCTGAAACCGTGGAGCTCGGTGAGGAGAGCTGAAACCTGTTTGGAGGGAAGGGACACACCCCTCGTCGCACATCACGCAGGAACAGGGCTGAGGTTGTCAATCACAGGCTCTCTGCTGGAGC
Organism: Lithobates clamitans; assembly: GCA_037952925.1. NCBI lineage: Eukaryota > Metazoa > Chordata > Amphibia > Anura > Ranidae > Lithobates > Lithobates clamitans. The sequence continues at coordinate 125,604 of JBBGZY010001973.1, forward strand.
TCCTCCCCTGTCACCGTTTTACTCTTGGTGTCAGGAAAACTTGTCAGAAGTGACTAATACAGATAGCAGAGGAACTAAGCAGCAAACAGAAATGACACTTGGTGCTCTGGATTGAGACAAGTACTCACTGTAGGGGGGGGTATGCTTTGTTTATACTTCATGTCTGAGGTTTACATCCACTTTAATAAAAAAAATAAAAATAAAGTAGTAATGGTTGTTCTCATTCAAACTTTTTAAAGTATTTCATTTATTTTTTTGCTTAGCAATGAATAATTAAAACTAGTCAGATGTTGTGTTTTTTTTTTTTTTTGTGTGTCCCATCAGGGAGATTTCCTTTCACGTTTTGTCCCAGACATACAACAGGAAGTGAGAAAAAAATTCACTATAAGTTAGGAGGGAATCCCTTGACAGTTGTTCCTGGAACAGTTGAGGGGTTTCCCCTCTATTAGGCCTCCTGCACCCGGCAATATGAAGCTTAGAGGCATTGGACACGTGACTCAAAAAACAGACCAAAATCGCAGACGCAGTGCGGTTTTCATGCCTTCCTGTTGACTTACAATGGGCACAAAAAAAGTGCAGCATGTAGGACTTTTCAAGATGCAGCACAGTGACGTGAGCGTAGGTTACCTAGAACTTGAAGGGTAATAGTTTTCATGCACTTTTGTCGCCCTGGAAAAGGGGCGGCAAAAGCGCACCAGTGTGAAAGGAGCCTTAAGAGCCAATAGGCTTATATCGTATAGCTTTCCCTTTTTATAAAGGAGTAGTCTTTGTGTCAAAGCAGTTAACAGTATTTTACAGAACTCTGGACATGGCTTGTGATGTCCCATCTAGACCAGTCTTTCTGAACCAGGGTTCTCCCACCTGATGGTGCCTTCATAGCTCTGACACCATTATCCTTTCTTTACTGGCCACTGATGTAATGGTGCATGCTTCACTGGCCACCAGTATAAGGGGACATTCTCAACTGGCAAATAATGCAGAGGGTTATGCTCACTGGCCACTAGTGTGACAGTATGCGCTTCCCTGCCCCCCAGTGTGAGGGGGGACGCTCTTCCCTGGCCCGCCCAGTGTGAGGGGGACGCGCTTCCCTGGCCCACCCAGTGTGAGGGAGGACGCGCTTCCCTGGCCCGCCCAGTGTGAGGGGGGATGCGCTTCCCTGGCCCGCTGGTGTGAGGGGGGGACACGCTTCCCTGGCCTGCCCGGTGTGAGGGGGGACGTGCTTCCCTGGCCCGCCCAGTGTGAGGGGGATGCGCTTCCCTGGCCCGCTGGTGTGAGGGGGGGACACGCTTCCCTGGCCTGCCCAGTGTGAGGGGGGACGTGCTTCCCTGGCCCGCCCAGTGTGAGGGAGGACGCGCTTCCCTGGCCCGCCCAGTGTGAGGGGGGATGCGCTTCCCTGGCCCGCTGGTGTGAGGGGGGGACACGCTTCCCTGGCCTGCCCGGTGTGAGGTGGGACCCGCTTCCCTGGCCTGCCCGGTGTGAGGGGGGATGCGCTTCCCTGTCCTGCCCAGTGTGAGGGGGGGACACGCTTCCCTGGCCCACCCAGTGTGAGGGGGGGACGCGCTTCCCTGGTCCGCCCAGTGTGAGGGAGGACGCGCTTCCCTGGCCCGCCCAGTGTGAGGGGGGACGCGCTTCCCTGGCCCGCTGGTGTGAGGGGGGGACACGCTTCCCTGGCCCGCTGGTGTGAGGGGGGGACACGCTTCCCTGGCCTGCCCGGTGTGAGGGGGGACCCGCTTCCCTGGCCTGCCCGGTGTGAGGGGGGGACGCGCTTCCCTGGCCTGCCCGGTGTGAGGGGGGACGCGCTTCCCTGGCCCGCCCAGTGTGAGGGGGGGACGCGCTTCCCTGGCCCGCCCAGTGTGAGGGGGGGATGCGCTTCCCTGGCCCGCCCAGTGTGAGGGGGGGGATGCGCTTCCCTGGCCCGCCCAGTGTGAGGGGGGACGCGCTTCCCTGGCCCGCCCAGTGTGAGGGGGGACGCGCTTCCCTGGCCCGCCCAGTGTGAGGGGAGACGTGATTCACCGCCCCCCCGAGGGCGAGGGGGGAGGTACTTCACCGCCCCCCCCCCCAGGGTGAGGGGGTACGCACTCCTTACTGGCCCACCGGGGCTAAGGGGGACGAGGCTCTTTATTGGCCCACCAGGACAAGGTCACATTTCTTCCCTGATTAGTGTAAGGGGCAATACAGATTGCACGGTCTCTGTTACTTTTCTAACAGATATTCTGTAAACTTAATATTTTACTTTTAGTGTAATTTTGTCCTATAGAGCAGGGAATCTTGTGGGTATCAAATATACTATGTTTGCCACACTTTTGATTTTATTATCTACAACAGGGGTCAGCAGCCTTTTTCCAGGGCACGGCACGGAGGGCCGCATTCACCTGCTAAAAAATGAAGATAATAATAATCCTAACATAGTAATGACAGTACAGGTTTACCTCAGTTTAAGGTGCTTCACTAATACAAAGCCAGTTCACCCTGAGGGAGCATTTACTACTCTTTCCCCCATTCTGGCACCCAAGGGTGGCTGACGCCTGCCCTTAGAGGGAGATTGGGGCCCTGTATCCAAGTGAGAAGGGGTGTGATAGGGTCCCTAATAGGGTCCCCCCCCCATTTCATTGTCCTCTATACCCCTATAGCAGTGTTCTCTGTCCCCTTCGCATCAACCCCACCCACACAAAAACACACTGTGTAGGTAGAACTCTCCTACCTTACACAGGTGTAGAGCAGAGATCGAAATGACAGGTCTGGATGGGGGCGGGAACTGCTGAAGTTAACTTTTAACAGGCTGATGTTAACATTAACAGGCTGATGATTGGTTGCTAGGATCACCCGGCAACCAATCACCTGCTGTTTAATGTAAACAGTTAACTCCAGCGGTTCCCGCCCCCATCCAGCCCTGTGATAATGGCCACTCGCCGCTTTTTAATGAAGAGGAGAGAGGCGAAAATGTCTACGGGCTGGGTGCCCGTGAATTCACCACTGCCACTGACGGGCCAGACATTTAGCGGTGGGAGGGCCGGGTTTGGGCCATGGGTTGCCGACCCCTGATCTTCAACTTACTAATCACATTAATGTATGTCAATTATGTGTGCTGTCAATTATAAATTTTTTTAGCAGGGGTTTCCTGAGACCTCAAAATTATTTTATGGGTTCCTCCATGAGTTGCAGTAGACAGTTTGTATAGAGACAGACCCACCTCTCGTTTTTGGAACCTTATTCCATGATTGCAGCATCCATGCTATCACAGGATGGCCCCTATACAGTCAGCAATGACAAGGTTAGTATGGACAGAAAGGAGTGAACAGTGTTATAGGCCAACTGTAGCCGACCTACCTAGGGACGGGATGAAGCCTCTGTCAGATGGTATGTTTTAGGGTGCAGGAAAAAAATCTGAAGGGTATCTTCTGCGGTCATGTGACCATGATTATTGAATATAAGTAAATCTATCCTGTGTGTGTGGTCTAGTAGAGTCAATGCCTCGAAGAGTTCCCCCTTCTAGCTCAAATACTCTACTGTCATCCCCAGCATATGTTAAGCGCCCCCCTAAATTTTTTCCCCATTGCAATTGCATTTTGCAAACACACAGACCTCAGATGCAGCACGGCAAATACCTATGAGATGTTCTTCCTCCAAGGCTGCACCTCATCTTGACACGCCAGAGTTGCAGAGGAGCCTAGGGGAAGCTGACTTGATAGTTTTGACAGGCAGACGGCGTAGACTGATGTCGGCTGCTGCAGAGCTATGGAATCACAGCGTTTTTGTGGGGGCCCCCCCACTGCAGATGCCATTGGCTTTTAGATCGCCACTGTGCAGTGTTTGCTTACCTGCCCTCTTCCCACTTTCTTTGCAGGGAGGAAATGGGGGGCAGGTGTACAAACACAGTGGTGATCTGGCAGTGCTGATCCAGGACAGCTGCAGTGGCAGGAGGGAGGAGCTGGAGGGGGAGAGAGCACAACACACACACACTCCTCCTGGCTCTTACCTCATCTCCATATCTGGCTGGTCTCCTTTAGCATTAAGCTGGCAGGAGTTGTGAAGCTGCTGTCACTACTCCTGTCAGCTTGTAGATAGGAACTCTCCACGCAGCAACCCCTCCCCCAGCTTACATGATACCACCACGCACCCCGGGCAGCCACCCCTCCTGCCCACCCCTTGTCATTGCTTTGGTTGAGGTGGCTTTGTGGAGACTTGCCTTGTACTTTAGGTTCAGCATTGGGACGTGTGACTGACCGTCCATTTTTGATAAATAAAAAACAACATCTATTGATAATAACCGATTCGTCTGACGGGATACCTCCAAAACTCAAACAAATCAAATTGTAGAAAGAGAGGCAATGGAACAAAAGTAATGTCCCAAAAGAGAGCTATAAGGAGGATCAACCATGAAAAAATTGCTTTATTGCGTTCACAAATGTAAAATATGGCATTATCACCCACATTACGCAACTGACCAAACAGCACTTTCCCTTCTGATGGGTCCCAGAAGCACAAGCATCTTTTGAACAGTTTAAAATCCTTGTTCACCTTGGCCCCCATTCTGAAGCATCCCGACCCATTCTTGGCCCTATGTCTTAGAGGTAGACGCCTCTGAAAGTGCAATAGTGGCTATATTATCACAACAACAGGACCCTAAATCATTACTTTTTCCCGTGGCCTTTTTCTCCAAGAAACAGAATCCATCTGAGAGAAACTATGACATTGGAGATCGGGAGGTGTTGGCCATTAAAACTGCGCTTGAAGAATGGCGTTATCTGTTGGAAGGTGCCTCTCACCTTATTCTTATCTTCACCGACCACAAGAATTTACTTGTGAACTGTACTTGTGAACAGCTAAACGACTAAGACCTCGGCAGGCAAGATGGGCACTGTTTTTCTCCCGCTTCACGTTCCATTTTACCTATCGCCCTGGATCTAAAGACGGTAAACCAGACGTGCTAGCCCATTCCTACTCTCGGAACCTGACCCTATCCTACTGGCCAAGAATTGATGTCCCAAACAAAGGCAGATGTGATTGATCAGCCGCCTTCTCAAGACGTATCTCTTCAGTTAAGGGACGGGCTCTATTTCCATAATGAACAAATCTTTGTCTCTGAACAACTTAGGGTTACTGTCCCTAAACAATGTCATGATCACCCCTTGGCAGGTCACTTTGGAATCCACAAAACTACAAACATAATTTCTCATTCCTACTGGTGGCAAGACTTGATGCAGGACTGTAATATGGAAAACCCTTCTCCACTGCTCATCGAGGGCAATGAGGAATATGAAGATGAAGCTGTACTGGATTGTAAATCCAAAAATGGCCAAACACAATTCCTTATCAAGTGGAAAGGCTCTGGCCCAGAAGAGAATTCCTGGGAGCCAGCTTCAAATGTTCATGCCCCGCAAATGGTGCAAGCCTTTTTCCAGCGTCAACCAGAAAAAAAGCCCCTGAAGGGCATCCGGAGGGGGCAATGTAAGAGAACTGTTGTAGCGCATCGGGCACTCTCGCCCATATGGAACTTGGCAGGTGCGCCAATGCGCATAAACAAAGGATAGTGCGTGCTCCAGGGAGTGCGTCCACAGTTCCCTTTGGCACCAAGCAGTGATCACATGACCTCTAATGACGTTAGGCGTGCTGACAAAACGCCTCGGGTTACACAATACGTCACTTCCACCATTGTGTTGGAGCACAGGTGAAACACAGCTTGGCGTGCCGTCTCCTTTTTATGTACTTCTTTACTGGAATACATTTTTACGAATAAATGGCTACAAGTTACGCTATGAGGAGTTCTTCTTTTTACCTTTACTTATGAATCCCGCCCAGTTACATCGCTGGTGAATGGCGTCTGCATTGGTGGGTACATCATGATTTACCTTTCTGCTCAACTGACACCTGTCATGGGTGTCTGATCAATCTGGTGAGTAGGATGTTTGCCTAAAACTGGTGGAAGACGGCACTTTTTATTTCCTGTCACTGAATTTATTCATCACTGTGGACTTGATTGAAGAATTGTCGGTGGTGGCTTATGGACTTTATTTTTGAAAATTTACATTCATATTTGAACACTATTTGATTGTATTATCATTTTTGTTTTTCGTTTTTAACATTTATACACATTTGAGCATTGTATGAAATTAATTATTAATTTTAATTTCATTATTCTTGACCTTTGGTTATACTACAAGCTGCTCTAGATTGATTTATTTGATTGGTTATATTTATAATCATTGTATCCAGGGTGTGCGGCTTAAAGGTTTCACCTTTAATTTCACTTACCGTATTCTTCATATTATAATGTCATGTTATAGATATTTGGGTCTATACCATTTTCATTATGTCAATATTTGGGTACATTGATGCATATTATGTAATTATTATTATTATTTACTATTTATTATTTAGTATTTTTTATCATGTGATTTACCAATCATGTTTATTATATTTTGTAAGTTACTTATTGTGATGAATTTTTCATTGGTCACTTGTATTAAATAATTGTCATTTAAATTAATTGATTCATCACATTCTAGTGGTGTGTTTCATATAAAGTCCCAAAATCCCCCTCTCCCCTCCCCCCCACCTATTCCCCTCTTTTGCCTAGTCACCTAGACAAGCCTATGTGACCCAGGTCATTGCCCACCCAGACAGTCCGGCATCAGTATTCAAGAAGACCCAGGGCTGTCCAAATCTCATTAATCAGCCTTCTGTTCACATAGATCTTCTCACTGAGTTTCAAGTTAGCAATGACCATCATGGCTTCCTTGACTGTTAAATGTAATAGTGTCCTCTTGCATTATATAACAGGACGTCTTCCTAAATGCTTGTAGCTCCCTCAAATGCCAGGGCCCATAGTCAGTAGGCAAGAGGCTACCATGCAGTCCCCTCCAAAAGCCCCTGTCCTGGTTGGGTCTGTCAGAGGCCGTGTTGTGGGGAAAGGGGGTCGTACTACTTTTGGGGTTAGGTCCCAGCTGTCATGCTGATCCAGTGGCTTCATTACTTTTAGTAGATAACCCATATAGAGTATACTGCTAGCATCTTCAGAAGGAGAGGCAGCAGCCATTTTTCTCACAGCACATGTCTCCTTTAAGAAAGATTATTGGAATGTGGTGCTGAGTGAGCCCCCATCTTGTCCTTGGCGAGACAATGAGATTTAGATTCCTGTGTTTCTATTGTGAGCAGAGAGTGCTAAATTTAAGCCGCTGTCACTGTATAATAGGCCAAGCAGAGAATGGCAGAGAATGTCTTCATTACAGTTCTTGCTGGGAGGATGTTGGACTCTTTTTTTTTTTCTTTCTTTCCTTCCTTCCTTTTTAGTTGGTTTATTTCCTCATTTCTCTTTGACTCTCGATGTCCCATTTTTAGTTTAATACCTTCATGCTTTTAATGGATTTTATTTTTTTTATTCTATTTTTTTTCTGCTTCTCAGCTCATTCTCCAGAGTCTGCAGAGATGTTGGAGGCACTGAAGTTGGCATATCGAAGTTCCCTCGCATTGCTTAGACTGCAGACACCCGTAGACATTATTGTCACATCTAGCCAATAACTTATATACTCCCCCCCCCCCCTCCTTAGGCGACTCAACTTGAACTTGCAGGAAAATAATTAATTTATTTAAGGTTCTTTTTTACTGGTCAAAGTGTATAGCTTTCCGTGAGATGAGGTCAGTGCCTTAGTCTGTTTAGTACCTGAAACTCTGATGGTTTTGGGTTTAGTTTGAGGAGCACGATCAGGGGAATTAAAAATAATCCTAGAAGAAAAGTATGTCCCCAGCACACCAAGGAGCTCCAGAACAGATCCAAAGCTTTACTCTGCAATCACATCATATTCACAAAAGAGTTTGCTTCGTAGCCTCGCAGGAGCCCTTCATCAGGCATGTGACCACACACGTCCTTGATCGTCGTATGTCTGATGAAGGGATCCTGCGAGGCTACGAAGCAAACTCTTTTGTGATTATGATGTGATTGCTGAATAAAGCTTTGGACCCTTTTCTGGAATTCCTCGGTGTGCCGATGACTGACTTCTCGCTTTTAATGTCTGGTTTCAAGCTGGTGGTCACTGCAGCAGCCATTTACATTTACAGCCACTCTTGGGAACTTGTACGTTGGGAATATTGTGTTTTAAAAAAATAATCCTGATGACTATTTTCTAGAGGTAGTTTCTGTACCCACTTAAAGAGGAGTTCCGCTTAAAAAAATAAAATAATTAAAAGTCAGCAGCTACAAATACTGCAGTTGCTGACTTTTAATAATCGGACACTTACCCGTCCCAGGGTCCAGCGACGTGGTGGAACGAAGCCCCGCTAGTCTCCCCCTCCTTTCTGCGGCGCCGGCATTGTTACTGTGGGCGCCCGGCTGTGGCTTCACAGCTGGGCATGCAACGAGCGGCACGCCGTGACTGGCTGGGCAATCATCTGGGACATGTGATGTGTCCCAGATGATTGCCGAGAGGGAGGGGGGAGAGGTGATCTCCCTTCCGGTGCTGGGAGGAAGTGGGAGCTGGGACCCTCTAAGAAGAGGGTAATCCCCCCCCCCAAAAAAATGACATGCCAAATGTGGCATGTCAAGGGGTCACTTTCCCTTTAAAACTGAAGTTCCATTTTTGGGTGGAACTCCGCTTTAAGGACATAACCTCGTTTTGAGATTTGTTGTTTACGGTTTTTTTTTTTGCTAGAATATTACTTAGAACCCCCAAACATTATATATATTTTTTTCTAACACCCTAGAGAATAAAATGGCGCGTCGTTGCAAAACATTCTGTTACACCGTATTTGTGTATCAGTCTTACTTGCACACTTTTTTTTGGAAAAAGAATACACTTTTTGGATTAAAAATAAGACAACAGTAAAGTTAGCCCTATTTTTTTATTTTTTTTATTTGGAAAGAGGATGTTACACCGAGTAAATTGATATCCAACATGTCACGCTTCAAAATTGCATGACAGGACCTCTTAAATATGAGATCTGGGGTCAAAAAGACCTCGGCTCTCATATTTACTCTAAAATGCAATAAAAAAATAAATTAAATGTAATTAAAAAAAAAAAAAAAAGTCTCTTTAAGAGCTATGGGCGAAAGTACGGTTTGGCGTCTCTTCCGCCCTGCAGTGGTATGGAGACGGGTGAGGGCCATCTTCCCCTCACTCATCTCCATACCACAGAGGAGAGTGGACCCGATCGGCTCCGCCGCTGGCGGCGGCGGGCCCCATCTCCCACCATCTCCTGCGAATGCGCCGCAGAGACCACTTTTATCTGTAAGCCGACTGCCTGCTGAAGAATAGGATATCGGGGTTATGGCAGCTAGCAGGCAGGAGGCGGCAGCTGCGTCCCAGCTGTGGCATGAGTTCCATTGGTCCGCCATCACTGCCCTAAAAAAAAAATATATAATGTTTGGGGGTTCTGAGTAATTTTTTTAGCATGTAGGAGAGGAGTGCCAGAAATGGCTTGGGCTGGAAGTGGTTATACTGTGCAAATACAGTGTGACATAAAATATTGCAACAGCCGCAATTTTATTCTCTAGGGTATCGGCTAAAAAAAATATATGTTTAGGGGTTCTAAGTAATTTTCTAGCAGGAAATACTGATTTTAACTAATAAGTAACAAGTGTCAGATAAAGGTATGGTCTTTAAGTGGTTAAACTACCCTCATTTACACACAGAAGATCATTCCTTTGATCCAAGAACCAAAAGAACTGAGAGATGCAATGTATATCTTCTCTTTTCTATCTCCCAGCCCTGAGGAATGTTGGTAAACATTGCTGGCTTCTTTTTTTTTTTTTTTTTTTTTTTATTGACAGCTCTGAGCCGCTCTCGGGCAGCACAGTGGTGTAGTGGATAGCGCTCTCGCCTAGCAGTAAAAAGGGTCGCTGGTTCAAATCCCAACCACGACACTACCTGCCTGGAGTTTGCATGTTCTCCCTGTGCCTGCGTGGGTTTCCTCCGGGTACTCCGGTTTCCTCCCACACTCCAAAGACATGCTGGTAGGTTAATTGGCTTCTGTTCAAAAATTGGCCCTAGTATATGAATGTGAGTTGGGGACCTTGGATTGTGGGCTCCTTGAGGGTGGGGACCAATGTGGATTTACGATGTATGTGTGGAGTAATGCGTGAATTGGCAGCGCTATATGGGGTACCTTAAATAAATAAATAGGGGATGATTGTAGATACGCACCCACACTCACTCAGGTTGAACTGGATGGACTGGTGTCTTCTTCAACCTTACTAACCATGTAACTCTGCACTTGTCATATAGAATCGGTTTTAGGCGCTTTGAAAGTGCTGCCCGTTCATTCCAATGGGCAGGGCGTTTTGAGGGCGCTCCCTACCCACCCCAAAGATGCTGCTTGCAATACTTTTCAGAACGTCCCGCAAGCGCACCGCCCCAGTGTGAAAAAGTCACACTGGAATGCATGGAAGGCGGTTTTCAGGCGCTTAGCCGAAGCACCTGAAAACCTCCCCAGTGTGAAAGGGGTCTTAGTACAGCGTTCAGCCGCAGGATATTTCAGCCTATGACAAGGCTGCAGGCAGTTCTGTGCTGGATGCTGCAACCGCACGCCTCCTGAGTGCACAAAAACGCCGGTTTGGACGCACGGGCTAAAATTCCAGTGCTTGTGGGGCCTTACTTGTGTGGAGTCAGTGACTGCTCCAGGGGAGGGTCAGAATGACAGCCAGGCATCAAGCATTTTAGCAGGAGAGCTCAGGAATGATTTTCCTGTACAGGTTTCCTTTAAGCCCCGGCTGAATTGAGCTGTGCCGGTGGGGACCAGGATTTGTGTGTTTAGCTGTGAAGGATTTACCAGTGTGCTATTAAGTTATTTTTTATATCATTATGTATTTACACACGGCTCCACACCGCTGCTTGTTTTTATTTTTTTTTTATTTTCCCCCTGTGTACCGACTGTGTTCTTCGAAATATTTTTCTCTCATGCCGATCAGTGTGGCATGGTTAATTTGTTACACGGCAGGACTTTAACCTTCCTCATTTTCACGCTGTTATCAGCCAACAAGGATACGTCGTAGTGAAAACATTTCCAGTGCTGGTGGGGTAGGAGTCTTCTCCGTAGATTGCTACTCGATAATGTGACCCCTCATGTGAAATCTACCTGTACAGACTGTACTTTCATTGTTTAAAACAAGTCATCTGAAGTCCAGCTCCAGGCAGGCTACCCCCCTACCCCCCAAACCCACGCCCCCCCCCAACCCCCCCCCCCCCCCCCCCCCCCCCCCGTTTTTTTTTTTTTTTTTTTTTTTATCCATTCCTTTAATATCATTTTTCCAAGTGTCTGCTTTGGCCGCATGACTTCATAGTTCCTCTTTCTCCACTTTTTTTTCCTTTAGGCAGCCCAGGTGCTGAAACGTATTAGCTTTCTTTTGAATCATTTTTATGCTCTAAATAAAGTCTAAAGGATTTCGGAGTTGCAGGCTCTCTCTACTAATTTTGTATCCTAAGTGCCACAGGGAACTGTACCAAGTTATGATGCGCTGCTGCATTTCGCCATTGTTCTAAGAAGTCCTGATGATGATGTCCACCCCATCTCCCTCTCTACACAGGGGGGGAGTCCATGAAACCCTGAGATCCACTTCTGATCCTCTTCCAGGCTGAGTGGTTCCATCATCAGAATGTTGAGGTTTTCGACACCGCAAATTTCCCCCCACCTAAAGCTGGCCAAAGCTCAAGTCAGAAGGGAATCCCTGCAGCCGCACATCTGTGTTGTCCCTGAAATGGATGTAGAAGTGGCAACCTCAGCGAAACGCGTTGGAGACGTAGCCTGGCCAAAGTCCAGGCCGATTTTGCCACTTTTACATCCATTTCAGGGACAACACGGATGTGCAGCTGCAGGGATTCCCTTCTGACTTGACCTATTGCAGGAGCTGGGACGAGCTCCGTCCTGTGCCAGCACTCCCAGTGGCGGATGCTTTAGGACAGGGATATGCAATTAGCGGACCTCCAGCTGTTGCAGAACTACAAGTCCCATGAGGCATAGCAAGACTCTGACAGCCACAAGCATAACACCCAGAGGCAGAGCATGATGGGACTTGTAGTTTTGCAACAGCTGGAGATCCGCTAATTGCATATCCCTGCTTTAGGATTTATACCCAGTCTTAGAGAGCCTGAGCAGCACACTAAACTGTATTGCGTGGCAGAAAAGTTGGCCATAGACCGGTAGAATTTCAAAAGAATGTTCTAAGGAAGTCCATTTTTCAAATCACTAGTGGGGTCAAATTGATCGTTTTCTGGTTTAATAATTTTTATTCAATTATGTCATTAAAATAAAGTAATAAAAGAAAAGCACCTAGTCCACCCACGCAGGGGCTAGGACTGGCAGCGTAGGTAAAGGCATGCTTGCACAGTATGAGCAAAGGAGGAGAAGCATCCTCCCACAGGCAATCATAATAAACAAAAATGCAAATTAACGTTTGTTTTCGACCACAGTGATAAGAAAATTCGAGGGCGCAGGATAGAAAATTTTTCTTGAACCACTTGAGCTCCGGAAGATTTTACTCCCTTTGTGACCAGGGCATTTTTAGCACTGCGCTAATTTAACTGGTAATTGCGTGGTCATGCAACACTGTACCCAAACGAAATTTATATAATTTTTTTTTCACACAATTAAAGCTTTCTTTTTGGTTGTTTTTTTGATCACCACGTTTAAAAAAAAAAAAAAATTATTATATAAACAAAAAAAAAGACTTTTATACAGATAACAAGCTGAGATTAGGAGCACTCCCTTTAAGGGAGTGCTCCTAATCTCAGCTCGTTACCTGTATAGAAGACACAAATCTTGCTGATTGATAGGGGATCAAATACTTAATTCAATCATTAAACTGCAAATAAATGTATAACTTTTTTGAAATGTGTTTTCTGGATATTTTTGTGATTCTGTCTCTTACTGTTAAAATAAACCTACCATTAAAATTATAGACTGATCATTTCTTTGTCAGTGGGAAAACGTACAAAATCAGCAGGGGGATCAAATACTTTTTTCCCTCACTGTAGCACCGATCTCTGCTATCCTCATGTAACATCTTCCCAATTTTCGTATTGTCTTCTGCAGCATAGTCCCAGCTAACAATGTATCCTATCCACACTCTCTGACCCTCATTTCCTCTACTAGATCTGCAGTCTCTGGCATTCCTCTCAAGCATTCTAAATATTTAATATTTATGTGCCGCCTTTTGATGATGTCAGGGGCCACATTTGAGGCCACCTTTTAGCTCATAAGTTGACAGCCATTGTTCTAGAGGGAGCCCACATGTATGACACATATCGCGGGTAAAATAAGTATTGAACACATCACCATTTTTCTAGGTAAATCTATTTAGAAAAGGTGCTATTGAAATGACATTTTCAGCACACGTTGGTAACAACCCATGCAATCCATACATACAAAGAAACCAAAACAAATAAGTTCCGAAATGAAGTTCTGTGTTAAAAAAAAAATAAAAAAAATAAAAAAATGGAATTACACAGGGATAAAGTATTGAACATGTAAAGAAAGGGAGGGCTGCAAAAAGACATGGTAAGCCAAGACACTGGCTGAAATCTATCAGCAATTATAAAGCAATACTGCCCCTTGTCAGTGCAAGTTAATATCAGCTGGTTCAATCTCAACTTATGGCCTATAAAAAGGTGTCTCGTTACCAAGGTGTCACACAAATGTCTCATGATAGGTAAAAGCAAGGAGCTCTCTTAAGACCTTTCACAACCTTGCAAAACATACTGATGGCATTGATTACAGAAGGATTTCTAAACTTCTGAATGTTTCAGTGAGCGCTGTTGGGGCCATAATTCGTTAGTGGAAAGAACATAATTTCACCAAAAAAAGCCACGATCAGATGCTCCTTACAAGGTTTCTCACACAGGAATGAAATGAATTTTCTTTATTGTACATCACGGGACACAGAGTACCATAGTAATCGCTATGTGGGTATATAGGCACCTTCAGGTGATGGACACTGGTATACCCAATACAGGAAGTTCACTCCCTATATGACCCCTCCTCCTACCAGGAGTACCTCAGTTTTTTTGCCAGTGTCTAAGGTGTTGGTCACAAGTGAAGATGTGCTCTGAAGAGTTCCGCTGGAGGGATCCTTGCTGGATTTAAAAAGCCTCCACAGACCGGATCCATCCAAAGTGCCACTGAGGCCAAGGTGGATGGTACCTGGGCCTCGTATACGAAGCATGAGGTTTTGCCTGTAACGCCTCTCCTTGCAGGGCTGGACCCCGGGACCCGGGGCTTTGGTCATGCTTATATTACCTAAAGTTTTTCCTGGCGGGGTGCTATTGCAGGTCCAAGGGAGTGGAACTCTGTTAAAAAGAGACCCGGTCCTTGAAGGTTTGCTAACGCAGCCCGCCGTGATGGGTGAAGGTTGGATCTGTCTGTTAATTCAGCAGAATCCTGCGGCAGGGATAAGGTAAGAGAAGAAGCCTAGGAACTATAAAATGTATGGTTTTCTTCTTTAGGGAAAAATGTTGTCATGCCTTAATTCTCCACTAGAGGGAGGGTATGCACATACCTTAATCTGTTGTCTTCACTTCAGCTCAGTGTCAGTCTGCGTGTGGCCGCAGCAGCTTGCACAGGGGGATTCCTCTTGAGGTAAGAGATATGCCATGCTTTCCCCCCCTGAAGGGACCAAGAGGGCTAGGGAATCAGCAATTGTTGTTACCCCCCTTGCCATACCATACCCCCGCGCAGGGGGTGCGGAGGTCCTGGTTTTCAGCTCCAGAGTTTTCTCTCCTGCTTGGCGTCATTAGGCTGCCTCTCCCCTCCCCCTGGTGATGGGTCTGCAGACCCGAAGGCCTCCCGCGCGAGCGCTGGAATGTTCTTTTTATTTTTTATTTTTTACACTTCAAACGAAGGAGACGGGGGCCTAGACGCGGCGCCGTGTGTAGGACGTACGGCGCAAGCACAGTCCCTTACAGAAATGGTTTGTTCCAGTGTGGCCCAGAAGGTCTTGGTATGCAGAAATCGTAAAGATGGCGGTGGAGCATCCATGGTCCCTTCCACTACGACCAGACCTACTCTCACAGGGGCTGATATTCCATCCTACCTTACAAACTCTAAATTTACCGACTTGGCTATTGAAACCCACATTCTGAAGAAACGTGGGCTTTCCGGGTCAGTTATCTCTACCTTGATTTATGCAAGGAAGCCAGCTTCCAGAACTATATATTATAGAGTCTGGAGGGCTTATGTTTCCTGGTGTGAATCCAAGGGTTGGCATATAGGCAGAATTCTTGCCTTTCTACAATTAGGGGTAGAGATGAAGTTGGCCTTGAGTACTATCAAGGGGCCAGTCTCAGCTTTATCGGTCTTATTTCAAAGACCGCTTGCTACACATTCTTTAGTCCGGGGTTTTATGCAAGAGGTGATGCGGCTTAATCCGCCAGTTAGATCACCTTTGAACTCTTGGGACTTGAACTTAGTTTTGTCAGTGTTAAAAAACAGCCATTTGAACCGATACAGCATATTCCCTTAGTCCTTCTGACAAGGAAGTTAGTGTTCTTAGTTTCTATATCCTCAGCAAGGAGGGTTTCGGAATTGGCTGCTCTTTCTTGTAAAGAGCTATACTTGATTATTCACAAGGACAGAGTGGTGTTGCGCCCTCGTCCAGGGTTTCTGCGAAAAGTGGTTTCAGGTTTTTTCCACCTGAACCAAGATAATGTCCTGCCATCGTTTTTTCCAAAACCATGTTCCAGGGAAGAGAAGTCACTTCATTGTCTTGATATGGTGAGTGGTCAAAGTCTATTTAAAGACAACTGCTCAGATCTGGAAAACTGATGTCTTATTTATACTGCCAGAAGGTCCTAAGAAACAGGCAACGTCGAAATCCACTGTCGCTAATGGTTTCGGCAAGTTATAATTAAGGCTTATGATTTAAGGGGTAAGATTCCACCTTTTCAAGTCAAAGCACACTCTACCAGGACGGTTAGTGCTTCTTGGGTAGTGCATCACCAAGCCTCCATGGCTCAGATCTGTAAGGCCGCAACTTGGTCTAAAGTACACACATTCACCAAGTTTTATCAAGTGGATGTAAGAAGGAATGAGGATATCGCCTTTGGGCGCAGTGTGCTGCAGGCAGCAGTATAGGTCCTCAAGTCTAGGGGTGCCCTACGGGTTGTCTCTCCCGACCCTCAGATAGCATTGCTATGGGACATCCCACATAGTGATTACTATGGTGCTCTGTGTTCCGTGATGTACGATAAAGAAAATAGGATTTTTATAACAGCTTACCTGTAAAATTATTTTCTTGGAGTACATCACGGGACACAGAGGTCCCTCCCCTCTTTCTGGGGTTTAGGTATATTGCTTTGCTACAAAAACTGAGGTACTCCTGGTAGGAGGAGGGGTTATATAGGGGAGTGAACTTACTGTATTGGGTATACCAGTGTCAACACCTGAAGGTGCCTATATACCCACATAGCGATTACTATGGTGCTCTGTGTCCCGTGATGTACTCCAAGAAAAGGATTTTACAGGTAAAAAATCCTATTATCACAAGAGTTGTACAAGAGTCAAGGACCACTTGTGGAGAGCTTCAGAAAGACCTGGAGTTAGCAGGTACAATTGTTTTAAAGAAAACAATAAGTAATGCACTCAACCGCCATGGCCTGTATGCACGCTCACCGCGCAAGACTCCATTGCTGAAGAAAAAGCATGTTGAAGGTCGTTTAAAGTGTTCTGCACGACATTTAGCCTGTGAAATACTGGGAGATTATAGTCTGGTCAGATGAGTCCAAAATAGAACTGTTTGGATTAGGGCTGAAACAACTAATCGATCGACAACCAATCGATTATGAAATTCATTGATTACTATTTTCATAATCGATTAATCGGCCAGTAACATAATGGGGTTAAAGAAAACTAAATTGAGCCCTTTATAGTACAAAAAGAGCAAATAATCGCTACTGTAAATATTACTTTCACAGTTCTACAGTAAAAAAATTAACCCCTTACAGTAGTGATTATCTTAGATTATTTTAGTTTTTTTTTTAACCCAATTATGTTACTAAACGTCTTAGGCCTGGTTCACACCTACCCTGTTTTCCCTAAAATAAGACCTAGCGTGATTGTTGGTGATGGCTGCAATATAAGCCCTACCCTGTTTTTCTGAAAATAAGCCCTACCCTGAAAATAAGACCTACAAGGACTTTAACTAGGGCTTATTTGGGGGGTAGGGCTTATATTGCAGCCATCACCGACAATCACGATAGGTCTTATTTTCGGGGAAACAGGGTATGTGTCTGACATTTACCAGATTCACCCTTTAATAGTATATACAGTATGTATCCTCTAATAGTATATACAGTATATCTCCTCTAATAGTATATACAGCATATCTGTAATCTAATAGTATATACAGTATATCTCTCCTCTAATAGTATATACAGTATATCTCTCCTCTAATAGTATATACAGTATATCTCTCCTCTAATAGTATATACAGTATATCTCGTCTAATAGTATATACAGTATATCTCTCCTCTAATAGTATATACAGTATATCTCTTCTAATAGTATATACAGCATATCTCCTCTAATAGTATATACAGCATATCTCCTCTAATAGTATATACAGCATATCTCCTCTAATAGTATATACAGCATATCTCCTCTAATAGTATATACAGCATATCTCCTCTAATAGTATATACAGTATATCTCTTCTAATAGTATATACAGCATATCTCTAATCTAATAGTATATGCAGCATATCTCTCCTCTAATAGAATATACAGTATATCTCTCCTCTAATAGTATATACAGTTTATCTCTCCTCTAATAGTATATACAGTATATCTCTCCTCTAATAGTATATACAGTATATCTCTCCTCTAATAGTATATACAGTATATCTCTTCTAATAGTATATACAGCATATCTCTAATCTAATAGTATATACAGTATATCTCTCCTCTAATAGTATATACAGTATATCTCTCTTCTAATAGTATATACAGTATATCTCTCCCTTATTAGTATATACAGTATATCTCTCCTCTAATAGTATATACAGTATATCTCTTCTGTCTGTTCTCAGAGTATATTAGAGCTTTTGCTCCCTAACCATATAGTTGGTTATTTATATTTACCACTGTATAGAGATATTTAAGAATAAATTGCCTTTTTTTAAACTTTACATATTAACCAAATTATACACCACAGTTTTTTTAAGGTTATTAACTGATTACTCGAAACAATAATCGGCCAACTAATCGATTATTGAAAATAATCGTTAGTTGCAGCCCTAGTTTGGATGCCATAATACACACCATGTTTGGAGGTCAAATGGCACTGCACATCACTCCAAAAACACCCCCCTACCAACTGTGAAGTCTGAAGGTGAGAACATCATGGTGTGGGGCTGTTTTTTTCAGCACACGGTACTGGGAAACTTCATGTCCTTAAAGGAAGGATGAATGGAAAAATGTACCAAGACATTCTTGATAAAAATCTGCTGCCCATCTACCAGGATGATGAAGATGAAACGAGGGCGGACATTTCAGCAACACAATGATCCCAAACACAAAGCCAAGGAAACTCAATTGGTTTCAAAGAAAGAAAATAAAGCTGCTAGAATGGCCCAGCCAATCACCTGACTTGAATCCAATAGAAAGTCTTTGGAAAGAACTAAAGATCAGAGTCCATAGAAGAGGCCCATGGAACCTTCAAGATTTGAAGACTGTGTGGAAGAATGGGCCAAAATCACACCTGAGCAATACATGTGACTAGTTTCTCCATACATCAGGAGTCTTGAAGCTATCATTACCAACAAAGGATTTTGTACCAAGTATTAAAAACGTTTCCGTTAGTGTGTTCAATACTTTTTTTCCCTGTGTCATTCCATTTTTATTACACATGAACTTCATTTCTGAACGTATTTGTTTCGGTTTCTTTGCATGTATGGATTGTTACCGACGTGGTGAAAATGTCATGTCAATAGCACCTTTAGAAATAGATTTACCTAGAAAAATGGTGACACGTTCAATATTTATTTTACCCGCTGTATGTGTCAAAGCTAGACTAATGTAATTATGTAAGACAGTCCTTTCCTAAATCTCAGCTTTAACCCCTTCACGCCGAGCGTACGCAGATATGCGGCTTCGGCTTTCGGGGGCTATACCAGGATGATGCCCGCAGTTGCAGGCATCATCCCGGTACCGTTTTTTAGAGCGAGCGATCGGATTTCCAGGGATAACAACCGATGCGGCTAAAAGCTGCTCGATTGTTATCCCGGAGGAGCCTCCCGCCACTCTGACCAGGCCTCCCGTCCCACCGGGAGACCCGATCCGCGATCCGGCACTTCCGGTGTCTAGCCACAGACTGGAACGAAGCGGTAAACCGCTTTGTTCCAGTCTCCTGAATATAAACACGGAAGCAACGTCATGACGTCACTTCCGGTTTACTCGGCTGCCAATGGTGCCGGGTTTAAAAAAATATACAATATTTAGAATCACCGTTTTTAGCGATCTGAATACTTTCAAGTGCAAAGGAGGGATTGGAGGTCTTTTAGACCCCCCGATCCCTCCATAAAAAGTACCTGTCACCACCTATTACTGTCACAAGGGATGTTTACATACCTTATGACATCAATAAAAGTGATCAATTTTTTTTTTTAAACACAATTTAATAATATAAAAAATAAATAAAATAAGAAAAAAAAATGTTTTAAAGTGCCCCCGCTCATGCAGAAAATGCATACGGTAGTCACGCCCACATATGTAAACGGTGTTCAAATCACCCATATGAGGTATCGCCGCAATTGTCAGAGCGAGAGCAATAATTCTAGCACTAGACCTCTGTAACTCTAACCTGGGAACCGTAAAAAAAATATAAAGCGTCGCCTATGGAGATTTTTACTGTAGTACCGTACAGTAGTTTGTCGCCATTCCACGAGTGCGTGCAATTATAAAGCGTGACATGTTTGGTATCTATTTACTCAGCATAACATCTTTCACATTATACAAAACATTTGGGCTAACCTTTACTGTTTCGTCTTTTAAAAATTCATGAAAGTGTCCCTTTTCCCAAAAAGTTGCGTTTAAAGCACCGCTGCACAAATACCGTGTGGTATAAAATATTGCAACAATCGCCATTTTATTCTCTAGATTCTCTGCTAAAAATATATATAGATATAATGTTTGGGGGTTCTAAGTAATTTTCTAGCAAAAAAATACGGATTTTAACTTATAAACACCAAATGTCAGAAATAGGCTTAGGCATGAAAGGGGTTTGTCTATTTGGCTCCTTTCACAGTCTTTAGTGATTATCGCCCCTCTAAAAAGCAGGCTGCAGTGGATCACTTTACAGGGGGAGGATGGAAGGCGGTTTTCAGGTGATACTGCCACCTCTTAATGCCTGTGTTTTTTTGTTTTGTTTTTTCCCCAAGACTTCATCGCAACTGTAAAAGCCAAGCACTTAGCTCCTGGTTGCGGTGCACACTCATAAACGTACATAAGAGAGTTTGTCAGGCAGTACCACTGTGCAAAGCATCATGGCAATGTGTACGCTTGTAGATGGGTGGGCGGTAAAAGTAAAAACACAAATCAGCCATTTGGTTTTTTTTTTCTTAACACCCACCGGCCATCCGTATAAAAGTAGTCTTGTAATTCTTAGTTGTATGTACCCATATACCTGGAGTTCAGCTTAGTTCACAAAGCTATCATACTGGGATTAGGATACTTAATTTCCAAATAGTGACAGTCCAATGAGACTTACAAATCGAGGCCACAAAATAAAGATCCTTTTTGTTTTTGTTTTTTTGTGAATTGAATTGAATCTCTTGTTCTGTATTTCCTCCTTCTAGAGTAATTGTTATTTACAATAAGAAAAAAGAAAAAAAAATTGGAACTAGGCGGCAAACCCGCGAGAGAAAAGCCGCGTCCCCAGCCGTGATCAGTATATGTATGCAGTGTTTATCTCCGTTCCTTTTCGCTGTCTAACACTGTTTGCCTATTGTGTGAGCGGGGTTTTCTTTTCTTCCTTCCTTTCCCTTGCAAAGCAATTATCGACCCCTCATTAATCAGACGAAGCCGCATGTATACAATGCATCTGACAAGAGCCAATACACACTCATTTTTCATAATAAAGAACTCATCACTTTGGGGGCCGGTGCGAGCTTTCTACGAAGTCTTGTACACTTCGCACAAACACTGCGTATCTTAATCAAATGAGCCGCGAGTGTCCGCTGGAAACAAACTTCTCGGGATGAATTGCTTTATTCACTGCGATGTTGCGGGATTTGTTGCTTTTTTTTTTTTTTTTTTTTTTTTTACTTTTTTTTTTATATATATACTTTTATTGCTTTTAGAAACTTGCTTTGTGAGTGTTCTCGTAAAACCCTGATTAGTGAAGATGTTCTGAGACTCTGACTCTTTCCCACTATATTCACTAATATATTTTCTGGATGAATTTCTTCAGAAATTACTGACGCGATAGAGATCGCTCGGGAGCAGGCTTAGCAGTAGGAGAGTTACCAGCTGGAGTTTAGTGAAATAGAAAATTCACACCAGGGATGGTACTTGCCATGATTGGTATGGTGTTGGGTTGAAATCTGAAGTCCTCTGCCCCCCCGGATACCACCGCAGAGGTGATCTTCCGGTGCTGTGGGGGTTAATGAGCGTCTGCACCTGTGGCAGGCAAGTGCTGACTATGGCCCGTCCTTTCTGCCCTGTGCATCATAGAAGGCTTGCTGACCGCCCTGCAGTTTTACTGCTACAGGGTGACGGCTCTGTGCAGGATCACGTATAAATTTATATTACCAAAAGTATTGGGACGCCTGCCTTTTTACACGCACGTGAACTTTAATGGCGTCTTAGTCTGTAGGGTTCAATATTGAGTTGGCCCACCCTTTGCAGCCATAGAAAAAGCCCCACATGCAGCATCTCTGGGGCGTGTTTGGAGTGCTGTAAAAAGTGCTGCAAAAATCCCCTTGCCCATTGAAATGAATGGGCAGCGCTTTGAAAGTGCTTCGAAAGCGCCATAAAAACGGGTCTTTTTTTTTTTTTTTTCTTAAGTGACCTGCTAGCGCCCGAAAAGTTCCGCTAAAGCACCGTGAAAAATGACCGGAACTTTAGCGGCTGTTTTAGCAGCACTTAAGCGTGAAAAGGCTCTAATGGTATCCTAGGCTTAGCCCATAGGGTTCAATATTGAGTTGGCTCACCCTTTGCAGCGGTAGAAAAAGTACCGCAAGCAGCATCTTTGGGGTGTGTTTGGAGCGCTGTAAAAAGCACTCCAAAAATGCCCCTGCCCATGGAAATGAATGGGCAGCGCTTCGGAAGCGCCGCAAAACGGGTCTTCTTTTTTTTTTAAAGCGGCCTGCTACCGCTCAAAAAGCGCAGATAAAGCACCACAAAAACAACCAGTGCTTTAGCGGTTGTTTTAGCAGCACCTCAGTGTGAAAAGGCTGTAATGGCATCTCAGTCTTAGTCCGTAGGGTTCAATATTGAGTTGGCTCACCCTTTGCAGCTATAACAGCTTCAACTCTTATGGGAAGGCTGTCCACAAGGTTTAGGAGTGTGTCTATGGGAATGTTAGACCATTCTTCTTGAAGTGCAATTGTGAGGTCAGGCACTGATGTTGGAGAGAAGGCCTGGCATGCAGATGGCCCCTTCCTGTTCCAAAATGACTGTGCACCAGTGGACAAACCAAGGTTCATAAAAACATAGATGAGCGAATTTGGGGTGGAGGAACTTGACTGGCCTGCACCACAACCCAAAAGAATACCTTTGAAATAAATTAGAGCGGAGACTGCGAGCCAAGACTTCTCATCCAACATCAGTGCCTGACCTCACAAATACATGGGCCAACTCAATATTGAACCCTCTGGACTAAGACTGGGATGGCATTGAAGGTAATGTGCATGTAAAGGCAGGCGTCCTAATACTTTATACAAGTGGTCATCAACCCTGTCCTTAGGGCCCACTAACAGGCCAGGTTTGCAAGATAACTGAAATACATCACAGGTGATATAATTTGCTGCTCAGTGATTGCAGTATTCTAGTCTGCATCTCCCCAAGGTAATACATAAAACCTGCCCTGTTAGTGGGCCCTGAGGACAGGGTTGATGACCACTGCTTTATACAATATAGTGCATATACGTGATCCTGCACTTCCGCCTGCAGAGGGTGCACACCACCAGCAGGCCGCTTCTGCTGTGATTGCTTACAGCAGAAGCCAATCTGTGGGTGCCAATCGCTCAATGTCCTCCGGCACCCGCCGATTGTTAGTAAACAACACAGAATCGGGGATCTGCCTATGAAAACGCAGATCGCCGTTCTGGCGGGGGAAGGGATGGATTGGATTTTTCTGCAAAGCAGGGACTAGAATCCATCTCTTACCTTAAATGAAATGACTGGAATTTTCACTTTTCTTCATTCCACATGAGTGCTGTCAAACGCCATTTTATCATAGGCCGCATCAGCAGTATGGTTGCCCTCAAAGGGCTGGTTGTATCTGGGGCGCACTGCATACAGAGTGCAGAGCTCAGGAGTGCATTACGTGCAGAGTTCAGGAGCACATTATGTATACAGTGCAGGGTTCAGGAGCACATTATGTATACAGTGCAGGGTTTAGGGATGCACATTGTGTATACAGTGCAGAATTCAGGAGCACATTATGTAAACAGTGCAGCGTTCAGGAGCACATTATGTATACAGTGCAGGATTCAGGAGCACATTATGTATACAGTGCAGCGTTCAGGAGCACATTATGTATACAGTGCAGGATTCAGGAGCACATTATGTATACAGTGCAGCGTTCAGGAGCACATTATGTATACAGTGCTGGGTTCAGGAGCACATTATGTATACAGTGCTGGGTTCAGGAGCACATTAT
Organism: Lithobates clamitans; assembly: GCA_037952925.1. NCBI lineage: Eukaryota > Metazoa > Chordata > Amphibia > Anura > Ranidae > Lithobates > Lithobates clamitans. The sequence continues at coordinate 149,406 of JBBGZY010001973.1, forward strand.
GTATACAGTGCAGGGTTCAGGAGCACATTATGTATACAGTGCTGGGTTCAGGAGCACATTATGTATACAGTGCAGGGTTCAGGAGCACATTACTGTATGTATACAGTGCAGGGTTCAGGAGCACATTATGTATATAGTGCAGAATTCAGGGGCACATTATGTATACAGTCCAGAGTTCAGGGGCACATTATGTATACAGTCCAGAGTTCAGGAGCACATTATGTATACAGTGCAGAGTTCAGGAGCACATTATGTATACAGTGCAGAGTTCAGGAGCACATTATGTATACAGTGCAGAGTTCAGGAGCACATTATGTATACTGTGCAGGGTTCAGGGGTGCACATTATGTATACAGTGCAGGGTTCAGGGGTGCACATTATGCATACAGTGCAGGGTTCAGGGGTGCACATTATGTATACAGTGCAGGGTTCAGGGGTGCACATTATGTATACAGTGCAGGGTTCAGGGGTGCACATTATGTATACAGTGCAGGGTTCAGGGGTGCACATTATGTATACAGTGCAGGGTTCAGGGGTGCACATTATGTATGCAGTGCAGGGTTCAGGGGTGCACATTATGTATACAGTGCAGGGTTCAGGGGCACATTATGTATACAGTGCAGGGTTCAGGGGTGCACATTATGTATACAGTGCAGGGTTCAGGAGCACATTATGTATACAGTGCAGGGTTTAGGGATGCACATTGTGTATACAGTGCAGAATTCAGGAGCACATTATGTAAACAGTGCAGCGTTCAGGAGCACATTATGAATACAGTGCAGGGTTCAGGAGCACATTATGTATACAGTGCAGGGTTCAGGAGCACATTATGTATACAGTGCAGGGTTCAGGAGCACATTATGTATACAGTGCAGGGTTCAGGAGCACATTATGTATACAGTGCAGGGTTCAGGAGCACATTATGTATACAGTGCAGGGTTCAGGAGCACATTATGTATACAGTGCAGGGTTCAGGAGCACATTATGTATACAGTGCAGGGTTCAGGAGCACATTATGTATACAGTGCAGTGTTCAGGAGCACATTATGTATACTGTGCAGGGTTCAGGGGTGCACAATATGTATACAGTGCAGGGTTCAGGGGTGCACATTATGTATACAGTGCAGGGTTCAGGGGTGCATATTATGTATACAGTGCATGTAAAGGCAGGCGTCCTAATACTTTATACAAGTGGTCATCAACCCTGTCCTTAGGGCCCACTAACAGGCCAGGTTTGCAAGATAACTGAAATACATCACAGGTGATATCATTTGCTGCTCAGTGATTGCAGTATTCTAGTCTGCATCTCCCCAAGGTAATACATAAAACCTGCCCTGTTAGTGGGCCCTGAGGACAGGGTTGATGACCACTGCTTTATACAATATAGTGCATATACGTGATCCTGCACTTCCGCCTGCAGAGGGTGCACACCACCAGCAGGCCGCTTCTGCTGTGATTGCTTACAGCAGAAGCCAATCTGTGGGTGCCAATCGCTCAATGTCCTCCGGCACCCGCCGATTGTTAGTAAACAACACAGAATCGGGGATCTGCCTATGAAAATAACGCAGATCGCCGTTCTGGCGGGGGAAGGGATGGATTGGGTTTTTCTGCAAAGCAGGGACTAGAATCCATCTCTTACCTTAAATGAAATGACTGGAATTTTCACTTTTCTTCATTCCACATGAGTGCTGTCAAACGCCATTTTATCATAGGCCGCATCAGCAGTATGGTTGCCCTCAAAGGGCTGGTTGTATCTGGGGCGCACTGCATACAGAGTGCAGAGCTCAGGAGTGCATTACGTGCAGAGTTCAGGAGCACATTATGTATACAGTGCAGGGTTCAGGAGCACATTATGTATACAGTGCAGGGTTCAGGGGCACATTATGTATACAGTGCAGAGTTCAGGAGCACATTATGTATACAGTGCAGGGTTTAGGGATGCACATTGTGTATACAGTGCAGAATTCAGGAGCACATTATGTAAACAGTGCAGCGTTCAGGAGCACATTATGTATACAGTGCAGAATTCAGGAGCACATTACGTATACAGTGCAGGGTTCAGGAGCACATTATGTATACAGTGCAGGGTTCAGGAGCACATTATGTATACAGTGCAGGGTTCAGGAGCACATTATGTATACAGTGCAGGGTTCAGGAGCACATTATGTATATAGTGCAGAATTCAGGGGCACATTATGTATACAGTCCAGAGTTCAGGAGCACATTATGTATACAGTGCAGAGTTCAGGAGCACATTATGTATACAGTGCAGAGTTCAGGAGCACATTATGTATACAGTGCAGAGTTCAGGAGCACATTATGTATACAGTGCAGTGTTCAGGAGCACATTATGTATACTGTGCAGGGTTCAGGGGTGCACATTATGTATACAGTGCAGGGTTCAGGGGTGCACATTATGTATACAGTGCAGGGTTCAGGGGTGCACATTATGTATACAGTGCAGGGTTCAGGGGTGCATATTATGTTTACAGTGCAGGGTTCAGGGGTGCATATTATGTATACAGTGCAGGGTTCAGGGGTGCACATTATGTATACAGTGCAGGGTTCAGGGGTGCACATTATGTATACAGTGCAGGGTTCAGGGGCACATTATGTATACAGTGCAGGGTTCAGGGGCACATTATGTATACAGTGCAGGGTTCAGGGGCACATTATGTATACAGTGCAGGGTTCAGGGGCACATTATGTATACAGTGCAGGGTTCAGGGGCACATTATGTATACAGTGCAGGGTTCAGGGGCACATTATGTATACAGTGCAGAGTTCAGGGGTGCACATTATGTATACAGTGCAGGGTTCAGGAGCACATTATGTATACAGTGCAGGGTTTAGGGATGCACATTGTTTATACAGTGCAGAATTCAGGAGCACATTATGTAAACAGTGCAGCGTTCAGGAGCACATTATGTATACAGTGCAGAATTCAGGAGCACATTATGTATACAGTGCAGCGTTCAGGAGCACATTATGTATACAGTGCAGGGTTCAGGAGCACATTATGTATACAGTGCAGGGTTCAGGAGCACATTATGTATACAGTGCAGGGTTCAGGAGCACATTATGTATACAGTGCAGAATTCAGGGGCACATTATGTATACAGTCCAGAGTTCAGGAGCACATTATGTATACAGTGCAGAGTTCAGGAGCACATTATGTATAGAGTGCAGAGTTCAGGAGCACATTATGTATACAGTGCAGTGTTCAGGAGCACATTATGTATACTGTGCAGGGTTCAGGGGTGCACATTATGTATACAGTGCAGGGTTCAGGGGTGCACATTATGTATACAGTGCACGGTTCAGGGGTGCACATTATGTATACAGTGCAGGGTTCAGGGGTGCATATTATGTATACAGTGCAGGGTTCAGGAGCACATTATGTATACAGTCCAGAGTTCAGGAGCACATTATGTATACAGTGCAGGGTTCAGGAGCACATTATGTATACAGTGCAGGGTTCAGGAGCACATTATGTATAGAGTGCAGGGTTCAGGGGTGCACATTATGTATACAGTGCAGGGTTCAGGGCTGCACATTGTGTATACAGTGCAGGGTTTAGGGATGCACATTGTGTATACAGTGCAGGGTTCAGGAATGCACATTATGTATACAGTGCAGGGTTCAGGAATGCACATTATGTATACAGTGCAGGGTTCAGGGATGCACGATGTGTATATAGTGCAGGGTTCAGGGGTGCACATTATGTATACAGTGCAGGGTTCAGGAGCACATTATGTATAGAGTGCAGGGTTCAGGGGTGCACATTATGTATACAGTGCAGGGTTCAGGGATGCACATTATGTATACAGTGCAGGGTTCAGGGGTGCACATTATGTATACAGTGCAGGGTTCAGGGGTGCACATTATGTATACAGTGCAGGGTTTAGGGGTGCACTATGTACAGAGTGCAGGGTTCAGGAGTGCATTATGTATACAGTGCAGGGTTCAGGGGTGCACTATGTACAGAGTGCAGGGTTCAGGAGTGCATTATGTATACAGTGCAGGGTTCAGGGGTGCACATTATGTATACAGTGCAGGGTTCAGGGGTGCACATTATGTATACAGTGCAGGGTTCAGGAGGGCACTATGTACAGAGTGCAGGGTTCAGGAGCGCATTATGTATACAGTGCAGGGTTCAGGGATGCACATTATGTATACAATGCAGGGTTCAGGGGTGCACATTGTGTATACAGTGCAGGGTTCAGGGATGCACATTGTGTATACAGTGCAGGGTTCAGGGATGCACATTATGTATACAGTGCAGGGTTTAGGGATGCACATTATGTATACAGTGCAGGGTTCAGGGATGCACATTATGTATACAGTGCAGGGTTCAGGGGTGCACATATGTGCACCCCTGAACCCTGCACTGTATACATAATGTGCATCCCTGAACCCTGCACTGTATACATAATGTGCATCCCTGAACCCTGCACTGTATACATAATGTGCATCCCTGAACCCTGCACTGTATACATAATGTGCATCCCTGAACCCTGCACTGTATACACAATGTGCATCCCTGAACCCTGCACTGTATACACAATGTGCACCCCTGAACCCTGCATTGTATACATAATGTGCATCCCTGAACCCTGCACTGTATACATAATGCGCTCCTGAACCCTGCACTCTGTACATAGTGCCCTCCTGAACCCTGCACTGTATACATAATGTGCACCCCTGAACCCTGCACTGTATACATAATGTGCACCCCTGAACCCTGCACTGTATACATAATGCACTCCTGAACCCTGCACTCTGTACATAGTGCACCCCTGAACCCTGCACTGTATACATAATGCACTCCTGAACCCTGCACTCTGTACATAGTGCACCCCTAAACCCTGCACTGTATACATAATGTGCACCCCTGAACCCTGCACTGTATACATAATGTGCACCCCTGAACCCTGCACTGTATACATAATGTGCATCCCTGAACCCTGCACTGTATACATAATGTGCACCCCTGAACCCTGCACTCTATACATAATGTGCTCCTGAACCCTGCACTGTATACATAATGTGCACCCCTGAACCCTGCACTATATACACATCGTGCATCCCTGAACCCTGCACTGTATACATAATGTGCATTCCTGAACCCTGCACTGTATACATAATGTGCATTCCTGAACCCTGCACTGTATACACAATGTGCATCCCTAAACCCTGCACTGTATACACAATGTGCAGCCCTGAACCCTGCACTGTATACATAATGTGCACCCCTGAACCCTGCACTCTATACATAATGTGCTCCTGAACCCTGCACTGTATACATAATGTGCTCCTGAACCCTGCACTGTATACATAATGTGCTCCTGAACTCTGGACTGTATACATAATGTGCTCCTGAATTCTGCACTGTATACATAATGTGCCCCTGAACCCTGCACTGTATACATAATGCGCTCCTGAACCCTGCACTCTGTACATAGTGCCCCCCTGAACCCTGCACTGTATACATGTGCACCCCTGAACCCTGCACTGTATACATAATGTGCACCCCTGAACCCTGCACTGTATACATAATGCACTCCTGAACCCTGCACTCTGTACATAGTGCACCCCTGAACCCTGCACTGTATACATAATGTGCCCCCCTGAACCCTGCACTGTATACATGTGCACCCCTGAACCCTGCACTGTATACATAATGTGCACCCCTGAACCCTGCACTGTATACATAATGCACTCCTGAACCCTGCACTCTGTACATAGTGCACCCCTGAACCCTGCACTGTATACATAATGTGCACCCCTGAACCCTGCACTGTATACATAATGTATACAGTGCAGGGTTCAGGGGTGCACTATGTACAGAGTGCAGGGTTCAGGAGTGCATTATGTATACAGTGCAGGGTTCAGGGGTGCACATTATGTATACAGTGCAGGGTTCAGGGGTGCACATGTATACAGTGCAGGGTTCAGGGGGGCACATTATGTATACAGTGCAGGGTTCAGGGGTGCACTATGTACAGAGTGCAGGGTTCAGGAGTGCATTATGTATACAGTGCAGGGTTCAGGGGTGCACATTATGTATACAGTGCAGGGTTCAGGGGTGCACATGTATACAGTGCAGGGTTCAGGGGGGCACTATGTACAGAGTGCAGGGTTCAGGAGCGCATTATGTATACAGTGCAGGGTTCAGGGGTGCACATTGTGTATACAGTGCAGGGTTCAGGGGTGCACATTGTGTATACAGTGCAGGGTTCAGGGATGCACATTATGTATACAGTGCAGGGTTCAGGGATGCACATTATGTATACAGTGCAGGGTTCAGGGATGCACATTATGTATACAGTGCAGGGTTCAGGGATGCACATTATGTATACAGTGCAGGGTTCAGGGGTGCACATTATGTATACAGTGCAGGGTTCAGGGGTGCACTATGTACAGAGTGCAGGGTTCAGGAGTGCATTATGTATACAGTGCAGGGTTCAGGGGTGCACATTATGTATACAGTGCAGGGTTCAGGGGTGCACATTATGTATACAGTGCAGGGTTCAGGGGTGCACTATGTACAGAGTGCAGGGTTCAGGAGTGCATTATGTATACAGTGCAGGGTTCAGGGGTGCACATTATGTATACAGTGCAGGGTTCAGGGGTGCACATTATGTATACAGTGCAGGGTTCAGGGGGGCACTATGTACAGAGTGCAGGGTTCAGGAGCGCATTATGTATACAGTGCAGGGTTCAGGGGTGCACATTGTGTATACAGTGCAGGGTTCAGGGATGCACATTATGTATACAGTGCAGGGTTCAGGGGGGCACTATGTACAGAGTGCAGGGTTCAGGAGCGCATTATGTATACAGTGCAGGGTTCAGGGGTGCACATTATGTATACAGTGCAGGGTTCAGGGATGCACATTATGTATACAGTGCAGGGTTCAGGGGTGCACATTATGTATACAGTGCAGGGTTCAGGGGGGCACTATGTACAGAGTGCAGGGTTCAGGAGCGCATTATGTATACAGTGCAGGGTTCAGGGGTGCACATTGTGTATACAGTGCAGGGTTCAGGGATGCACATTGTGTATACCAGTGGTTCTCAACTCCAGTCCTCGGGACCCACCAACAGGTCAGATTTTAAGTATTACCTTGGGGTGTTGCAGACTAGAATACTGCAATCACTGAGCAGCAAGTGATATCACCTGTGATGTATTTCAGCTATCTTGCAAACCTGGCCTGTTAGTGGGTCCTGAGGACTGGAGTTGAGAACCACTGGTGTATACAGTGCAGGGTTCAGGGATGCACATTGTGTATACAGTGCAGGGTTCAGGCGTGTGCTATGCACATTGTACAACCCCAAACATTTGTTTTTACAAATGACATCAGGGAGCAGCAGCGGAGTTTGAGAGCCGGAGGTAGTGGATTGGAGATCCTCCACGTTACGGCTGCAAAACTGGGTGCAAGGGCCATGTAACAAAGCCTGGCAGGCCAGATTTGGCCTTTCGGGCCTTGTGTTTGACATATGTGCTTTACATGGAAATCTCCCATGGACACAGATTTTCTCTGCTTCCTGTGAGATCCATCGGTAAATGGGGAGAAATCCCCCTGATAGGAAAAAAAAAGAAATCTAATGGGTATTACCTATTGCCTTTTCTGACACCTTTTTGCAGGGAATATACCCTTTTGTTAGAGTAGTAGCAGCATTGTCAGGAGTAAGAATACGGATACATTTAATAGAACCCCACAAGTATTGCTGGGAATGCAACCCACACCGACCTGACCAGGAAGTTGAGGGATCGAGAAGCTGCAACAATCAATGCTGACTGGGTTGTCAAGGCATGCCTAGATGGCCATGCTTGGCTTACAAATGTAAGATCACCATAAGCGCTGTGCCCAATTGATAGTTGGGATCACACTGGAGTGAAGCCAGTGAGTGAAATGTTAAGTGTCTGTGGATTCTACTTTGAATATACTTAACCTCAAACCGATCATCAGAGAGAGAAAAGACGACTTGGGGAAGATTTACTACAATTGGAGCACTGTGAATCTGGTGCAGCTGTGCACGGTAGCCAATCAGTTTCTAACTTCAGCTTGTTCAATTAACCACTTCAGCCTTGGAAGGATTTACCCCCTTCCTGATCAAGCCCTTTTTTGCGATATGCTTTAACTGACAATTGCGCGGTCCTGCGACGTTGTACCCAAACAAAATTGACGTCCTTCCCCCCCCCCCCACAAATAAGTTTTCTTTTGGTGGTATTTGATCACCTCTGCGGTTTTTTTATTTTTTGCGTTATAAACAAAAAAAGAGCGGCAATTTTGAAAAAAAAAAGCAATATTTTTGACTTTTTGCTATAATAAATATCCCCAGAAAATATATATTAAAAAAAAAAATTTCTCCCTCAGTTTAGGCCATTCTTCTACATATTTTTGGTAAAAAAAAATTCAATAAGCGTATATTGATTGGTTTGCGCAAAAGTTATCGTGTCTACAAAATAGGGGATAGATTTATGGCATTTTTATAATTTTTTTTTTTTATTAGTAATGGCAGCGATCTGTGATTTTTTATAGTGACTGTGACGTTGCGGCGGACAGATCGGACACTTATGACACAATTTTGGGACCAATGACACTTATACAGCGATCAGTGCTATAAAAATGCACTAATTACTGTGTAAATGTCACTGGCGGGGAAGTGGTTAAACACTAGGGGGGGATAGGCTTACTTGAACATAACAGATCCCTGCTCCCGATCACTGGGAGCAGTAGATCCCTGTCATGTTGCTAGGCAGAACAGGGAAATGCCTTGTTTACATCTTCCCGTTCTGTCTCTCCCATGTAACCACCTCGTAATGCAGTGGGATGTCAAGTCCTCAGCCCTGTGTAATCTCTGCCATGGTTAGGACAGCAGAGGATTGGAGTAAGTCCAGTATAAATGGTTTGTGGATGAACTTTAAAGAGACTCTGCTAAAACTTGTTTTTTTTTAGCTGGGCTTACACTGGGCAATGTCAGAATGGGTAAGAGTAGCACCTGCCAGCCCTCAAACGAGAGAGGACAGAAGATTTAATTTCTTTAGACCCTAACCAAAGTGGAGAAACTTATTAACCTCCACCAGAAAAGTGAATGCCCATACATCTGAGCTGAGAGCATCTACTGTGCTGCTTGTGGGCAGTATATGGGCCATAAAAATGAATGGAAGGGACTGTTGATTCAGGTGCTGTATTGTCCAGGTGAGGCATCTCAAGTTTGAATGGTTGTTTCCTTTAGGTGAGAAATGGGGTATACACTTTGCTCAAGTTTCCTTTGAAATTGTAAAATGTAAGCCCAGGTCTCGGCCACCTTGTGACTAATTGTGCCATCTTTGTTTGTCTTTATAGTCTGCCAGAAACCATGTCACATTACACAGATGAACCCAGATTCACCATAGAGCAGATAGACCTGCTGCAACGTCTGCGACGCACCGGAATGACCAAACATGAGATCCTGCACGCTCTGGAGACGTTGGACCGTCTGGACCAAGAACACAGTGACAAATTTGGGAGGAGGTCCAGCTATGGGAGCAGCACTTATAACAGCACCAACAATGTCCCTGCCTCTTCTTCCACTGCCACTGCTTCAACACAGACCCTCCATTGTGGCATGTCCCCATCGCCCAGCAATAGCTGTGACACCTCCCCGCAACCTTGCACTACCAACCAGAACGGGAGAGAAAGTAGTGAGAGGATCCCGACATCCAATGGGAAGATGTCCCCAACACGTTATCATGCCAACAGCATTGGACCAAGGTCGTATAGCTTTGAAGCATCGGAGGAGGATCTTGATGTTGATGACAAGGTGGAAGAGTTAATGAGGTTAGTAAAGTGCATTGAGCTAAAAAAAAATCATTAGTAAAAATAAATAAATTAAAAAAGGATTTATATATAAAAATCCAGTTGCTGTGTTAGCATATGACTCCAAGCTCTGTAGTGGAATTATGTCCTTACAGGATGTCTCCAACTTACAAGCTGACCTCAATGCAATGTTTAATTGAGCAGCTAGTCGGTAAGTTGGGTTTAATGTTAATTAATGTAAACTTCTGCACTCAGTGGCTAAAAAGATGTATGCATCATACATTCTAGAATCTAGGAGAACTGGGGGTGTCAATGGTGAGGATCTGGGTGTTCTGGTAGGTCAGCCTTTCCTTACCTTTTTACCCTAGAGGAACTCTTTAAATAAATTTCAGGTTACGTGGATTTCTTTCTAAGATTGGTCCATTAGGGTCATTACAAAAAATGCTCCTACCTGCTCCTTACCCTTACAGTCCACTAAAAAGACCACTAGTGTCATGCAACTGGTTTTTCAAAGTGGTGATGGACCTGGTAACTTAAAGGCAGCATCTGATAGTAATGCCTATAACCACAGCTCAAGGAACCCCTAGAAACCTCTGGAGCAACCCTAGGGCTCCATGGACCCCTGGTTGGGAATTACTTCAGTTGGAGCAGGGGTCTTCAAACTACGGCCCTCCAGTTGTTCAGGAACTACAATTCCCATCATTCCTAGTCATGTCTGTGAATGTCAGAGCTTTACAATGCCTCATGGGATGTGTAGTTCTGCAACAGCTGAAGGGCCGTAGTTTGAGGATCCCTGAGTTAGAGCTTAAACTTAACAGCATGCAGTGCCAAACTGCAGTTTCCAAAACAAGTAAAACTTCTTTTTGTATGAGGTAGTATAGACTCCAGAGCGAGCAAGACCTACTTTTACCCTTGTACAAAGCAAATACCTCATTTGGAATATGCAGTTCAGTTTCGGGCACCAGTTCACAAACAAAGGATTCTGGAGCACTGGATAAGGTGCAGAGAAGGGCAACCAAATTGATAAGAGGCATGGAGGAGCTCAGCTATGAGGAACTGAATGCATTCTCTATTGGGATGAGGTGATTAAGGGGGAACAAAAAAATATAACTGAATATTAACATGTATTAGTAGCAACATCAGAGATTAATCCAGGAGTTATTTGGTTGCTTTGGGGGATCAGGAAGGATTTTGCTGGTGCAGCAAAATGCTTTATAGGATTTTTTTTTTTTTTGCTTTCCTATGGATCAGCCCTGGGTATTGGGCTCTGTGTTTAGAGGTTTTCTTTTTATGTCTTAATGTTTTTGTTTTAGTTGAACTAGATGGACTTTTTTTATTCTTTCAACCCAACTATATAACCTCTCTGGGGAGGAAAGTCTACAACGGGGGTGTCAAGCTCAGTTGTATTGTGGGCCATGTCAGCATTATGGTTGACCTCTAAGGACCGGTTGTATCTGTAAGACTATATAAATGTATCCTTATCTTAATAAATAATTGCCTCTTCATTCAATTATTACTGGTTTTAGTAATCACTTAAGGCTGCGAAGGACAGGTGCAGACTGCAGAGCCCACTGACACTCCTGTAGCAGATGATGCAAGTCTGAAAAGAAAGGTCGCACACCGCTGGTATCATCCACAAGAAACTTTATTGGAGACTGCTCAGACAGAACATGCTACTGCCATAGTGTTCTGTCTCAACAGTGTCCAATAAAGTTTCTTGTGAATGATACCAACTGTGTGCGACCCTCCTTTTCAACTGGTATAAAATTGTAGTATTTTCAAAATAATTTTAGATGTCCAGAGCACCCCACCCCCCTTACATCAGATGTCAAGAGCCCCAACCTCCCTTACATCACTGTGTACCACCCTCACCTTGTGCTGCTGCCGGGGAAAAGCATGGGCAGAGCTGTAAAGCAACAGTGAAAAAAAATAACTGTATGTGCAATAAATAATCGTATAAGTCCATGAAAGGTCAATAATCTATAGTTGATGGCAGCAGCTGTCCTCAGAGAAAGCCAGCTCTGTAAACAGGATGAAACAAGGAGAAACACAGGAAGCACCACCTCCGTGTAGCATTAAAACACAATTTATTGGCAAGGTAAGCAATAGCACTCACAAGATAAAGATTAAAACCTCTATGTGGCATCTCTCCTGGCATCCAAGGCAAGCAACCACGCGTTGTAGAGGTGGCAGGGGGTCCACTGTCGGTCCTGTGGCCATCAGGAAGTCGGCCGGAACCCAGCGTGGAGTGCAGGGAAGTGACGTCACTGGAAGCAGGGAAGCAACAGGGAGAGAAACCATGCTAAGCAGGCAGAATGGTCAGGCTGGGAAGCAGAAAGTGCAGGGTCGAGGGGAGGAAAAGAAGAGGCTGGAATCCACTGCCGGCGTCTGCTGAATGCTGAGACCTGGGGAGGCAGAAATGAGGGGGTGCTATGGCTGCACAGAGAGGTACAGGATTTGTAAAAAAAAGTTCTGTCCTCATCTCTGCTACCGACTGCTGGGATGGGGAGGAGGGGGCAGGAGCAGAGACTAGATTGTTCGTAGCTGTATGGAGGAGTGCAGGATCTGGTGAAGGAGTTCTGCCGTCCTCTCTGCTGCTGACTGGTGAGACAAGGTGGGGGCAGAGACAATGGGGGTGCCGCAGCTGCACGAGAGGTGAGAGTGCTATATGAAATGGTCTCTCGGCCCAGATTTGGTCCGCTGGCCTTGTGTTTGACACATGCTCTAGAATGATGCTGGATGTCCTCCACCCAGGAAATGAGGTGGGCTCTACTTGTCTTGCTGCAGCTTCTAATGCACATTGTGAGAAGCTCACGGTGTGCAGTGAAATCAGAGAAAGTAGTGCCAGTAGAGGAGAGGAGCCTGTACAACTGTGCATAATTGAAGTTGCCCTTTAAGTGTTTAGTCAGTGAAGCTGCTCCATCCTTTGGTTAGAGTTTAACGATGGTTGGAGAGATTCTAGAGGTGTAAATCTATCTGCTAAACAAATACATTAGTTTCTTCACTCAAACACTGTAATTGGTTCTGAAATTTCTCATTTCATTTTAATTAGGAAACCGATTAAAATTCTGTTGTGGCCTTTAATTTCAGCTGTATATCTTCCATTGTTTAATTAAGTGCTCCCTCTTCACCGAACTTAGCGGTTCACCCGGCTCAATACGGGAACGAAAGCACACTGCTGACTTCAGTGGCTTTTTCTGGTTCTAGTGACACAACGAACGACTCTGCATTCCGTGTGTCATAATTAATATATTGTAATTACAAGACTTTAAATATTTCACTCTGACAGCAAAGCTCTTTTCTGTAAATTGAAATACAGGCTAAAATAGATTTAATTCTATTAAGGTGTCAAGGAGTGACTATTGACGAGAATTAAACCTACATAGGTTATACGTATATTTAGATTGTTTAATGCTTTGCACTGCTTAAAATGTTTTTGGTTTAAGCTACATCTTATATCTACTTTTTCTCTTCCCTGATTCCTCATTACCTTGCTCACTTCCTACATCAACTGAGGTCAGATGGGGCATGAATTGGAGTGATCTGAGATACAAAGGTGCAGAAATTGAGTCTGTTCTGAGACATGAAGTTGCAGGACTCTGGGCTGTTCTGATGTGTGAAGGTGCAGGAGCTGAGGCTGGTCTGATGTGTGAAGGTGTAGGGGCTGAGGCTGCTCTGATGTGTGAAGGTGCAGGAGCTGAGGCTGGTCTGATGTGTGAAGGTGCAGGAGCTGAGGCTGGTCTGATGTGTGAAGGTGCAGGAGCTGAGGCTGGTCTGATGTGTGAAGGTGCAGGAGCTGAGGCTGGTCTGATGTGTGAAGGTGCAGGAGCTGAGGCTGCTCTGATGTGTGAAGGTGCAGGAGCTGAGGCTGCTCTGATGTGTGAAGGTGCAGGAGCTGAGGCTGCTCTGATGTGTGAAGGTGCAGGAGCTGAGGCTGGTCTGATGTGTGAAGATGCAGGAGCTGAGGCTGGTCTGATGTGTGAAGGTGTAGGGGCTGAGGCTGCTCTGATGTGTGAAGGTGCAGGAGCTGAGGCTGGTCTGATGTGTGAAGGTGCAGGAGCTGAGGCTGGTCTGATGTGTGAAGGTGCAGGAGCTGAGGCTGGTCTGATGTGTGAAGGTGCAGGAGCTGAGGCTGCTCTGATGTGTGAAGGTGCAGGAGCTGAGGCTGCTCTGATGTGTGAAGGTGCAGGAGCTGAGGCTGCTCTGATGTGTGAAGGTGCAGGAGCTGAGGCTGCTCTGATGTGTGAAGGTGCAGGAGCTGAGGCTGGTCTGATGTGTGAAGGTGCAGGAGCTGAGGCTGCTCTAAAGTGTGAAGGTGCAGGAGCTGAGGCTGGTCTGATGTGTGAAGGTGCAGGAGCTGAGGCTGGTCTGATGTGTGAAGGTGCAGGAGCTAAGGCTGGTCTGATGTGTGAAGGTGCAGGAGCGGAGGCTGGTCTGATGTGTGAAGGTGCAGGAGCTGAGGCTGGTCTGATGTGTGAAGGTGCAGGAGCCGAGGCTGGTCTGATGTGTGAAGGTGCAGGAGCCGAGGCTGATCTGGGATGTGAGGGTGCTGAAATTAGGGCTCATCTGAGGTGTGAAGGTGCAGGAATTAGGGCTCATCTGAGGTGTAATGGCGCAGTAACTAGGGCTGCTCTGAGGTGTGAAGTTGTGGGAATTGGGGTAATCCGAGGTGTAATGATGTATGAATTTGGGGTTAATCTGAGGTATGAAGGTGCTGTAACTGGAGCACATCTGAGATGTGATTGTGCAGAAACTTGGACTACTCTCAGGCCTGAAGGTGCAGGAATTGGGGTGTTCTGAGGCATGAAGGTGAAGCAACTGTGGTATGAAGGTGCAGGATTTTGGGGTTGATCTGATTTATGGAGGTGCAGGAACTTGGGTGATCTGAGGTGTGAAGGTGCAGGAATTTGGGGTTGATCTGAGGTGCGAAGGTGCAGGAATTGGGGTTGATCCGAGGAGTCAAGGAATTGGGGTTGATCTGGGGTGTGAAGGTGCAGAATCTAGGGTAGATGTAAGGTGTGATGGTGCAGGAACTGGGGTGATCAGAGTTGTAGAGGTGCAGGAATTTTGGGTTATTCTAAGGTCTCTACTGCATGCTGTTGTTCAATGGACACTGGTTGTCTAATGCTTATAAATTGACGCTAAATGTGGAAAAGTTTGCTAATCCCAGTAGCCTGAAGCAATTCTGTTGCTTAATGAAAATAAAATTTAAAGAGAACCAACCTGTTAAATGAGGATTATACTCTCCTTTCTGGCAGATGTAGTGTTAAAGCTTTACTCTTTTGAAGAGTTCCTGGTGCCACTTCAACTTGACACCTTTGGGTGTGTCATATAGCATGGTCCCCACTGGGCATTGTAGTGCCCCATCTGACCCCTTTCTTTTTTTTGTCCTGAAATGATGCTGCAGGCATTGAAAGGCATCACAGTGTTTTACAGGGGACATCTTACAGGAAACACCCTTCGGCGTGTCAGGAGAAGGGTTTCACATGCAATCTGTCAGAGTGATATTGAGGCACAACCGACCAAAACGCTGCATGAACACCCCCCCCCCCCCCCCCGGCAAATAGTTAAGGCTGCAAAAAGTTAATCGCCTGCTGTAATTCTCTTAGGAGCATTGGCTCCAAGGATATGTCTCGGTCTGGAGTAGATTACAAAAAAAAAAAATTCTGTTGCTCAGCTTATTGGAAAAAAAATATATAGATTTAAAGGTTCCCATGTATCTTGAGTTCTTTGCAGTTTGTAAAGTTTTGATGGACTGTCATCAATCAATTACCGAGTCTCAATAACCTGTCTGGCTTGCTGGCTGAGGTATTAGATTTATGTGTGCTTTTTATGTGTGCTATGTAATGATCTCTATGATTTATTGCCTGATATTCTACTGACGCAGCTCATAATGCAAAATCTGCAGTTTTAGAGACTCTTATTTTTAATATTCCTTATTTCTTGAAAAGCTTCTTTCTTCTCCCAGTTTTACTTTAAATGTATTTGCTTAAAGGGAGGGGTGGACAAATTTATTGTGAAATTCAGTAGGCAGGCTGAACTGAAGAGTGCCCACAAGAAGTCCTCACATTCTGGAAACTTGGTGTAGAACACTGATGCCCAACCACATGCAGCTCTTGGGCAGTTAAGGTGTGGCCCTTGGGCCCCTGTTGACAATATTCAAGAAGAGGGTTGCAGGAAAATATCCTACCTTAGCATGGACTTTATTGGCACCTACATAAGAAAGACAGTATTTCAATATTTATTTGCATTTCCAATGCGTGTACAAATATTAAAACCATACAGTCCTCAAGACACCACATCTGGGTATAAAAATGAATATCCCCCAATCAGGCCACAACAGTACCAGCTATTTATAATTTAGTGTAGCCTTTATGGTATAGGTCAAGGTGTATGGGTCCCATCCAATGTTCAACGCATTTAGCTAACTGCTTAGCTTCTTCAGGACCGCAATAAGTGGGGTAACAAATTATGTAAAATGGCGGGATGCCCGCACACTAACAAGTCTGGTGGGGCGGACATAGGTGCAATAGGTCCTCGCATGTTAAAAAATGTTCTGTGTGTAGTAGGTTAATCCACTGTCCAATGCCATGGTATTATTGGATCTCCATGTGGAATATCCAAAACTGGGTCTGAAATTAAAATGTTTGGAAATTAATAATGTTGCTGCGAGGTGGCCATACACAGTAATTCCTAGTGAACCTTCTGGTTTAGTCACTCCATGAGGCCAAATGCTCACTAACCCTTGCTTGTAATTCTAAAGGCAGTATTGAAGAAAAGCCAGATGCCCTCCACAGAGATAAAGGGATCTTCTGGATAGGTAATGCCGCCATGACATTAGATTTTTATTTACTGGAAGGTTTAGTTCATCTTTTAAGAAAAAAAAAGAATAATTTAGCTCACAACACTACCCTTTCATTCCCCTCTGCAGTTTACTTTGTGGTCCCCATCTTCTTCCACCCTTTATAGTCAGTATAATGGTCCGGCACTTAGAAACCTGTCTATAAAGCACCAAAGACTCTGTAACAGCCCAATGCGTGTAGAGGTGAGTGCCCATTGGTCAGCACTGGCTACGTGACCATAGTGTGAATCCTTTTATGGCTCCTTTCTCCTTGGACGGCATAGTGGAACAAAGATGAGATTCTCATTGGTCCTATGACAGTGCAAGGCCCTGCCACTGTGGGAAAAATGTAGAAGAAATTGGCACCGGATTTGTATTAAGGGTTAATGTGAAGTTCCAGGCGATGGTTTCTGAGCAGAGAAAGCTGTGTTTTTGGTTTTCTTCGGGACCTGTAGTCGCAGATTGCGGCCTGAAGCTTGAAGGTTCCAAAGTGAATTGGGTGGGGACAAAACCTTCAATCCTGTGTCTGGATTTTACCAGGTACTTGCAGCCTTTGTTAGTACACAGGTGTGCAGGGTTGTTATATACTCAAGCCTGAAGATAGCTCAGAGCTCCCAGTTTGGAGACAGAAGGTTTGACCCAGGAGTCGGAGGAGCCCCAGACACTAGTTAAGAAACAGAAGTCTTACCCAGGGGTCAGAGGAGCCCCATACGGGATTCAAGAGACTAAAGGTCTCACCCAGGGGTCAGAGGAGCCCCAGATGGGAGAAGGGAGATCTCGTTCCTTTCTAGGAGTCAGATGGGCTCATATCGGGGTATCCGGAGATCCCCTTATTCAGAGGCCACTAGTGGGCCATGCAGGAGGGCGCTGTGACTAAAGGCTAAGCGAACCAGGAACCAGGGGAGCTGGGCTACACAGTTAGAGGGACTGGTAAGAAGAGCAGCGGTGCTGCTGACAAGGGAGCCAGGTGGCTTGGTATTTTCAGTTGACTGTTGATGGTAGAAATCCCAGCGTGGGACAATGATGTTTGTCAACTTTTTGTTTTGTTCAATAAAAGTTGGCTGCTATGCCCTAAAATACAGTTTGGACTGTCGCAACTCATTGGAAAATGCATCTACCACAAGAGTATATTCATCCCCTATACCTTAGTCCTCAGTCAGGTGGGCAGTGCAGACCAATGAGTGCTCACCATTGCAAGCAGTATGCTGCTATACAGCCTCCAGCGCTGTTTAGTGCAGTTTTACAGTGCCAGACTGTTATACCAGCTAGAGAGGACATCAGAAGATGGGGTTACATATGGAACATGCACTGAAGACCAAAGAAGTGGGGAGAGTGTCGAGAGTGATTTCACCTTTACATTTTTTTTTTAAAATGGTGAACGAACCCTTTAAGGGCTTATTCACATGGCACTCAGTGCCATGCCGCATGCATAGCCATTTGTTTACATATTGTACCAGCGCTGAGCTGCGTGCAGGCAGCCCAAATAACGTGAATGGATACGCATCGGCTGTATGGACTCAACCCACACAGCCAAGTTTGACATGTACACAGGGATGGGTGTAAACCTGTCAAACCCAGTGGGTGAGCTAGTATAGCCCATGTGTATCCATTCACTATATATGTGCTGCCTGCATGCAGCTCAGCATAAGTAAACTAAAGGGCTGTGCACGGTGCCCATATTACTGAGCCCATGTGAAGGAGACAATTTTTACACTGGCTTTTAGTAATGATATGGTTTGGTTTATTTCTTTAACACAATATCACTTTTTCTGTGCGGCCCATTCCTTTTATTTTCTCCATCTATCCTTTTTTTTTGTTAATGGGTCTTGCTGAGAGTAGTATCAAATCTTTCAAAAGTGATTTGTTAGGGGAGAAAAAAAAGAGAAAGCGTTTATTTTTAAAGGGGCTGTAATAGTGATCTCTAGCAGTCTAATGTAACATGTCCCTAGTCTCTGACAGCCTCCAAAAGCATGTCCCACGTATCTAGCAATTGATAACTATTTTATGTTTTGTTCTGTTTTATCGCCTGTATCATGTCTGCATTCTCTGACCATCTCCTTTATCATGTCTGCAGTCTCCGACCATCTCTTGTATCATGTCTGCAGTCTCTGACCGTCTCCTGTATCATGTCTGCAGTCTCTGATCATCTCCTGTATCATGTCTGCAGTCTCTAACCATCTCCTGTATCATGTCTGCAGGCTCTTACCATCTCCTGTATCATGTCTGCAGTCTCTTACCATCTCCTGTATCATGTCTGCAGTCTCTGACCATCTCCTGTATCATGTCTGCAGTCTCTGACCATCTCCTGTCTCATGTCTGCAGTCTCTGACCGTCTCCTGTATCTTGTCTGCAGTCTCTGAACATCTCCTGTATCTTGTCTGCAGTCTCTGAACATCTCCTGTCTCATGTCTGCAGTCTCTGACCATCTCCTGTCTCATGTCTGCAGTCTCTGACCATCTCCTGTATCATGTCTGCAGTCTCTGAACATCTTCTGTATCATGTCTGCAGTCTCTGAACATCTCCTGTCTCATGTCTGCAGTCTCTGACCCTCTCATGTATCATGTCTGCAGTCTCCGACCCTCTCCTGTATCATGTCTGCAGTCTCTGACCCTCTCCTGTATCATGTCTGCAGTCTCTGACCATCTCCTGTATCATGTCTGCAGTCTCTGACCATCTCCTGTATCATGTCTGCAGTCTCTGACCATCTCCTGTATCATGTCTGCAGTCTCTGACCGTTTCCTGTATCATGTCTGCAGTCTCTGACCGTCTCCTGTATCATGTCTGCAGTCTCTGACCGTCTCCTGTACCATGTCTGCAGTCTCTGACCATCTCCTGTATCATGTCTGCAGTCTCTGACCATCTCCTGTATCATGTCTGCAGTCTCTGACCATCTCCTGTATCATGTCTGCAGTCTCTGACCATCTCCTGTATCATGTCTGCAGTCTCGGACCATCTCCTGTATCATGTCTGTAGTCTTTGGTAAGGGCATTTCCCTTTGGTTTTTCCACAATTTTTGGTCTTTTTTTTTCAAATTTTTTTAGAAAAAAATAAAAAACCCAGCAGTGATTAAATACCACCAAAAGAAATCTCTATTTGTGTGAAAAAAATTAGAACAATTTAGTTTGGGTACAGCGTTGCATGACTGTGCAATTGTCATTCAAAGTGCGGCAGCTGAAAAGTGGCCTGGGCAGGAAGGGGGTAAAAGTGCCCGGTAGGCAAGTGGTTAAAGTGCTTCTGTGCCTATTTTCTTTGCAATGGGAAGCCACAGTTCTACTGCAATGGTGTACAGAAATGTTAAGACATCCAACACAGGTTGGGAAATATTCTGACTGTATTATAAGTAGTAAGGCCCGTTGATCCCAACTTTGGTGACAAATGTGATGGAAGGATTTTCTTTTCCAATGGTAAAAAGAGTTCTGCATTGTTTACCAAAATGTGTCATGTGTAGTTGAATTGATTGCTTGTAATGCCAGCAGTGGTTCCCTACTACCAGTTCTTCCCCTACATTGTCATTGTATGTGCTCTTTAACGGTAAGAAATATTTTTCATAATGCAGAAGTGGACATAATAACCACTTGACCTCCGGAAGATTTACCCCCCTCATGACCAGGCTGTTTTTGTGCGATGTGGCACTGCGTTTCTTTATCTGACAATTTTGCGGTCGTGTGACGCTGTAACCAAAAAAAATTGACATCCCCCCCCCCCCCCCCACAAATAGAGCTTTCTTTTGATGGTATTTGATCACCACAGCTTTTTTTTCTGCGCTATAAACAAAAAAAAGACTGATAATTTAAAAAAACAATATTTTTACTTTTTGCTGTAAAACATATCCAATAAAAAAGGAAAAAAAAATTAGGCCAGTATGTATTCTGCTACATATTTTTGGTAAATAATCTCAATAAGTGTATATTGATTGGTATACGCAAAAGTAATAGCGTCTACAAACTATAGGGTATATACTGGATTTTTTTTTCTTTAAACTAGTAATGGCGGCGATCAGGAACGGACACTTTGTGAGAACCAGTGTCACTAATACAGTGCTAAAAAAATGCACTGTCACTGTACTTATGACACATAGGAAGGGGTTAACATCTAGGGTGATCAAAGGGTTAAATGTGTGCCTAACAATATTTATTGGTTGACTTACCTGTGAGGTCTTTTTTACTAAGGAATATAGCGGTTTTTGTTCCCGGCTTTGCAGGGAAACAATGTGTGCCTAACCAGTGTTTTGGTGTAAACCGTGTGCTGATTTTTACTAAGGAAAGCAATGGATTTTTATCCCCGCTTTGCAGAAAAATCCATCGTTTCCCAGCTGACAGGACAGAACTCTGCCTTGTTTACATAGGCAGAGTTCTGTCCTGTGTGTCATTCGGACGATTGGCGGGTGCCGGCAGTCATCCATTGGCCGGCATCGGCTGATCGGCATCTTCTGTGTTTACTCACAGCAGAGCTGGGTTGCTGGCAGTGTGCGCCCCTTACCTGGAAGTGCTGTATCACGTACTTAGTATGCGATCCAGGGCTTGCCGTCGTATATATGTGTGTTCCACAGACGGCAAGCGGTTAAAATGCACGCTTAGAGCCGTTGGGGCAAAACCGGCTTGCCTTTGGAGCGACCCTGTAAAGCATTTCTGACTCATTACTGGTGGTGCAGATGTTGTCAAGCCATGCGTCAAATTCATGAAGGCCACGTGACACTTTCAGCAGAAATACAGACGTGAGCCAAGGTCAAATAGTTCATAGCAGGGATTCTCAACCAGGGTTCCTCTAGAGCAGTGATGGTGAACCTTGGCTCCCCAGATGTTTTGGAACTACATTTCCCATGATGCTCAACTACACTGCAGAGTGCATGAGAATCATGGGAAATGTAGTTCCAAAACATCTGGGATGCCAAGGTTTGCCATCACTGCTCTAGAGGTTGCTTGAGCAATGAGCACTTTCTGCCTCTCAGGTTCCCACTTGACACCAATGA
The DNA here is from genome assembly GCA_037952925.1 of Lithobates clamitans. Taxonomy (NCBI): domain Eukaryota; kingdom Metazoa; phylum Chordata; class Amphibia; order Anura; family Ranidae; genus Lithobates; species Lithobates clamitans. Next base: position 171,022 of record JBBGZY010001973.1, read on the forward strand.
TCCTTTTAGCTATCAATAAGGGTGTAATTTTTTCCAATGTCCATAAGTGTAAGGAGCGTTCTTCCCATTGACCATTACTCTAATGTATCATGAGTTGTGTGTGTATATAGTATATTTTTTGGTAGGGGTTCCCTGAAAACAATCGTAGTAACGAATTGCTGCAACAGGTTCAATAAGATACACCACCATATTGGATTGAGAAAAGTAGAGTAAGACCTCTACCGTCTTGTGTTATCTTGTTCTTCCAAAGTTGTGTAATAATTGTAATAATAAAATGCAACTAAATGTTAAATGTGAACAGGCACATTTGAAAACCATGGGATTTTGGACAAGAGGGACACTAGCTAAGGTGACAGCTGTCTAAGATGGTATTTCTCCCATTTTAGAAATATTTTTTTCTCACTTGCTGGAAGTGAAAGGCATCTAACTAATCCGTACTCCGTCCAAAAAATTCTCTGCATCTTCCTGAGGTTTATCATGCATGAGCATTAGCACTTTTTGCTTCTTCTGTACGTTTGTCAAGCATTCGATGCCTTAATTTTACAGAGCAGTGTTCACTTGCCTTTACACCGTTTAGCTAGAATATTATGACCACCCACCATAGCCCATCGAAGCATGAACTAGGCCTCTGAGGGTATGCTGTGGTATCTGGCACCAAGTCATCAGTAGCAGATCCTTTAAATCTTGTAAGTTGGGAGGTGGGACCTCCATGGATGGGACTATTTTTTCAAGAACATCCTATGGATATACGATTTGGATTGAGATCTGGAGAATTTGGAGGGCAAGTTAAGACCCACAAGTTTTGTTGAGCTTCCCAAACCAGTCTTGAATTCATCAAAGCAGGCCACCACCTTCCATTGCTCCGTGGTCCAGTTCTGTAGCTCTTCTATTGGATCATACTACAAGGGCCAGCCTTCACTCCCCATGTGCATCAATGAGCCTTGGCCACCCATGATCCTGTTGCTGGTTTTCCTTCTTTGGACCACTTTTGGTTGGTCCTGACCACTGCAGACCGGGAACATCCTACAAAAGCTGCAGTTTTGGAGTTGCTCTGACCCAGATGTCTAGACATTGCAATTTGGCCCTTGTCAGTGACCTTAAATCCTTTATGCTTGCCCAATTTTTCTGTTTTTTAACACATCAACTTCAGGGACAACATGTTAACTTCCTGCTTAAAGCAGAGTCCCACCCAAAAATTGAACCTCTGCTGTCCGGAATTCCTCCCTCCATACCGTTGTCATATTTGGCACCTTTCAGGGGGGAGCAGATACCTGTCTAATAAAGGTTTTTGCTCCCACTTCCGGCGAAAGATCGCCGCAGTATCCGCCGCGATTTATGCCATGTCCAGCACCTCCTCTCCCCCGCTGTCTTCTGGGAGAGGCACAGGTTCCAGAAGACATCAGGGACCACTCAAAGTGCAGCACGGCTCCCGCATAATCAGGAGGGAACCAGTTCACTTCCTGATTCCCTTACTAGCAATGCCTGCATCCTGAGCCGGGGGGGGGACGGATCGGCTTCGAGTGAGGACATCGCGGGCGCCCTGGGCAGGTAAGCGTCCTTTTAAAAGTCAGCAGCTGCAGTATTTGTAGCTGCTGACTTTTGATTTTTTTTTTTGACGGAACTCCGCTTTAATATATCCCACCCACTTTCAGATGGCATTGTAACCAGGTAATTTATGTCATTCACATAATGTTATGACTGATTAGTGTATATTTTGCGGTGAACGCGTATCGCATTCATTTTTTGTAAACGCCGCATGTCCTGTTCTATTTTTCTTTAAACAAATTCATGGATATACCATGTAAACACAAGTAAAACCCATCGTAAACAAATCTCCAATGCAAACGGGTTTCGTCCTTGGAGCATGCTGCGTTTTGTCTTCCTTCTAAATCGGGTACTTGTCTACTTAAAGAGGAAGTAAACTTTGGTTGCTGGGGGTGAGCTTTTGCCGTAATATGCACATCGCACGCCAACCCCCTTCTGTGCTCTGATCCAAAGGTAAGTGGTCCAGGCACCTGCCGTTGCTACGGTCCCTACCGTTGTTGCCTTCTCCACTGCTGATTCTTCTGGGTTCCATGAAAATCCTCTTCAGCCATTGGGCGTTTACTGATGATGTAATTCCTGCGCATCAGGCCTATTGATGGCGGGAAGGAGAGTGTAAAATTCACAGCACATTCACCCTACAGTGTACACGTAAAATAAAACCTGGCTTGGTCCAAGACAATTCTGCCGCAAATCCCTACCTCCTAGCAGTTTTTTAACTTTAGATTTAAAGCAAACCTTCAATAATAAAATAAAGGTTTGCAACATTCTAACCCTACACAATATATAAATTCATTTTTTTTCCTTGGGTTTTTTTTTTTTTCTTCTTTTTTTTTTTCCTTATGGTTTAACCACCCCCTACCTAGGCAAGAATGAATTGGGGCTGGTTCACCCCAATATTTTGGTGTTGCAGCTCTGTTTTTTCATGCACATTTAGGCATGTTTTTTTCTGTGCTTTTGATGCGTTTAATGCATTCCAGTGTGTTTTGTTACTTTTTTTATTTTGACGCTTGAAAAATCTTAGAACAATGGTTTCTTATGTGTGTTCCAGTGCGTTTACATGTGTTTAGACACGTTTCAGGAGGAATAAAAAAAACATAGCAGGTTGTACTTTTGTGGAACGCACCGGAAATGACCACACTGGTGTTAATTAGGGACATTAGAATAGATGACAAATACTGTACATGTGTTCTGGATATGTTTTTAAAAATACACTGGAAGGCATTGTGAGCCAACCTTTAAAGTGGTACTAAACCCACAACCGTAAAATCAGTTTGTATGTGCAGTAAAGCATGCTTGTTATACTCACTGTGGAACCTAAGGGGTTAATCCTGCGCATTGTGTAAAAAAAAAAAGTCTGTTTGATCCTGTCTTCTCTGAGCATCCCCTTCTTTTACTGTCCCCAATCCATCCCCTGATAGTACAGAGCCTTGGGGGGCACTCTGCACATGCTCAGCTTGGTGTGTATTACTAGAGGTTTTTTTTTTTTTTTGAGAGTGTGTGCATGTGAATTGCACAGGTCCAATCAGTACTGTCCAGACAGAGCGTCAGGGGTCCTGCAGCCTCCTAGGACAGTCAGGTGAAGAAAAACTCCTCCTACAAGCTTTGACCGGACACTGATAGAAGTCTCAAAACTGCTATATACTGCTGATTGGAAAAGGTATTTAGCAGTTTATATTTACTAAAATGAATGCATTTCCTTGTTCTGTGTACTGTGGGAGACCAGATATAGTGACTGCAGGGTCTTGGGTTTAGTAAATACCGGGGACTTTCCCCCCTTGCTGCCCAGACCAACTTTCAGCGCTGTTGCATTTTGAATGACAATTATGCGGCCATGCAACACTGTACCCAAACAACATTTTTATCGTTTTTTTTTCCTGCACAAATAGAGCTTTCTTTTGGTGGTATTTGATCACCACTGGGGTTTTTATTTTTTTGCGCTACAAATAAAAAAAATACCACAACTTTTGAAAAAAAAAGGTTTTCTTTGTTTCTTTTCAAAAACTTTGTAAATAAGTAGTTTTTCTCCTTCATTGATGGGCACTGGTGAAGCAATACTGATTGGCACTTTTGAGGTGGCACTGGGCACTAATAGGTGGCACTGATGGTTGACACTGATCAGGAGGCACTAATAGGTGGCATCACTGATGGGCACTGAGTGCCATTCCTATTGGGGATTGATTGGCATACCTGGTAAACCTGGGGGGCACCCTCAGGGGGGCTACACTGATAATCAGCACAGCCCCCCAAACCCCCCCCCCGGTCAGGAGAGCGGCCGATCGGCTCTCCTCTACTCGCGTCTGTCAGTGGGAGTGGAGGAAAAGACGATAAATTGCTCTTCCTATTTACACTGTGATAAGCTGTGATTGGACACCGCTTATCTCGTGGTAAAGAGCCTCATAAGAGGTTTTTTACCAAGATTGGAGATGCGGTGTGTGTCAGATTGACACACACCACCACCGATCGCCGTGATGCACCCCCCCCCCCCCCCTGTTAGCCTGCTGGACGTCATGTGACACCCAGCCAAGATAACTAAACCACTTCCCAGCCGTCCTTTTGCATATGGTGGGCGGCAAGTGGTTACAGTGGTTGTAAATGTATTTATTTTTTTTAAATAGCAAACATGTTATACTTTATATATAAAACTCAGGCACAGCGCTGCAACAATAGAAGCATCAATTGTGCCAATATTACATAATACAAAATAAACTGGTAATATTCGAAAAGTCTGTATTTCAATATGCTCAACTAATCATTCTTTATGCAATTGGTGCTCTCCACCAGTTTTGCTCTCACTTGGTTTCAGTGACCTAATGTAGAGTCAGTATGCACTTTTTTCATCTTTGAGATTGGGCCACTTGGTTTCACCACTCCTGATGTTATCTGCAATGTCACCTTCTTCTTTAAATCACTTCTCCCGGAACACCTTCCACCAGCTCGTTCCTCCTCTTGTCCTTGGGTCACTTGACTTCCTTAGGGGGATTTAGTAAAACATGTTATACTTACCTGCTCTGTGCAGTGGTTTTGCACAGAGCAGCCCCGATCCTCCCCTCCTGGGGTCCCCGCCGGCGCTCCTGGCTCCTCCTTTCTGCTGAGTGCCCACCATAGCAAGCCGCTTACTATGGAGGCACCTGTGTGGGCTCACTCCCGAACCGTGCTCTGGGTGTCCCTTGACAGGCAGGGCGCCGTCTTAGCCCCGCCTCCCACTCCCGACTCACTGGCTGTGATTGACGACAGCACTGCCTGCTGGCAGTCTTCTGTTAGATGTACACTGACTCCTGTGCACATGTGGGGAATGACATCACCCCCTGCCAGCCAATCCAGAGGTTGAAAACCTGAAGATGAAAGTGGCCGGTGAGGGATGTAACCATCGCATCCCTGGAAGGTGGAGATGAGTTTTTTTGGAGTTTGGTTCAGCTTTAAGCCTCCTAGGGTAGTGACGTTAACGTATGCCAAGAGGCTGCAGGCTGCCCCATTCATCAGCATCTGCATTTATCTGGCGCTGCGTCATTAGGGGGGGGGGGGGTGTCTAAAAAGTGCTGTACTTAAATACTGAATTTACATTCATGTTCACCACATATGAATGAAATGTCCAATATGATGGGACAACAAAAATAAGGATACAATTTCACAAACCCAAATTTGAAGTGACTTGAACAAATTTTCCTCAGAAAAGTGTGTGCAAACCACACCTCTGTGCGCCTTCACCACAAGCTCTATAGAACAGTGACCACCAACCTTTCAGGCCTCACTGACCACTAAACGCACAATTTTGAATCCCGTGGACCACTAACATGACTGCTGTCTTATACACACAATGCTCCGGCTCTTTGTCCCCCTTCTCCTGGATCACACTGCTGTCTTATACACACAATGCTCCGGCTCTTTGGTCCCCTCCCCCTGGATCACACTGCTGTCTTATACACACAATGCTCCGGCTCTTTGTCCCCCTCCTCCTGGATCACACTGCTGTCTTATACACACAATGCTCCGGCTCTTTGTCCCCTCCTCCTGGATCACACTGCTGTCTTATACACACAATGCTCCGGCTCTTTGTCCCCCTCCTCCTGAATCACACTGCTGTCTTATACACACAATGCTCCGGCTCATTGTCTCCCTCCCCCTGGATCACACTGCTGTCTTATACACACAATGCTCCAGCTCTTTGGTCCCCTCCCCCTGGATCACACTGCTGTCTTATACACATAATGCTCCAGCTCTTTGGTCCCCTCCCCCTGGATCACACTGCTGTCTTATACACACAATGCTCCAGCTCTTTGGTCCCCTCCCCCTGGATCACACTGCTGTCTTATACACACAATGCTCCAGCTCTTTGGTCCCCTCCCCCTGGATCACACTGCTGTCTTATACACACAATGCTCCAGCTCTTTGGTCCCCTCCCCCTGGATCACACTGCTGTCTTATACACACAATGCTCCAGCTCTTTGGTCCCCTCCCCCTGGATCACACTGCTGTCTTATACACACAATGCTCTGGCTCTCTGCCCCCCTCCCCCTGGATCACACTGCTGTCTTATACACACAATTCTCCGGCTCATTGTCTCCCTCCCCCTGGATCACACTGCTGTCTTATACACACAATTCTCCGGCTCATTGTCTCCCTCCCCCTGGATCACACTGCTGTCTTATACACACAATGCTCCAATTCTTTGCCCCCCTCCCCCTGGATAACACTGCTGTCTTATACACACAATGCTCCAGCTCTTTGTCCATCACCATCCCCCCCTGCACTCTGCATCACTGCTGCCTTACGTAGACTTATCATGGATCTCGCCTCCTTATCCAGCCATGTGCTCGAGCTCTCTCCCACATTCTGTATTCAGCGCTGCCATTGGAAGTCCCCTCCTTCTGCTTTCTGCACTACTCCCAGTGCCTCCCTCTGAGTATTGACTGTTTGAGAACAACACGGGAAACAACGTTGGGTGATATAGATTCACCACAATGCTGATTTGCGACCGGACCCTTGAGGACAACCAAGTGTGGATTCCTATTATTCAAAACTCCAGAAATCCACCATATCAAGTAAAAGAAAACCAGGGAAGTACACATAGTAAAAAACCACATAGTAAAAAAAAAAAAAAGCAAACTTAAGATTTTATTACCCACTTCAGTACAGGGCACTTTTACCCCCTTCCCACCCAGGCTAATTTTTAGCGTTCAGCGCTGTTGCAAATTAATTTTTTCATATTTTTTTTTCTCCCCAAATAGAGCTTTCTTTTGGTGGTATTTGATCACCACTGGCTTGTTTCTTTTTTTGAGCTACAAGTCAAAAAAAAAAAGACCGACAATTTTGAAAAGACAAACGTTTTTCTTTGTTTCTGTTAAAATTATTTATAAATAAGTCTTCTCCTTCACTGACGGCACTGATATGCTGCACTGATGAGGAGATGATGGGCACTGACTGACATTACTAACGGGGGCTGATTGGCATCCTTTATGGGCACTGATTGACATATGATGTAGGTACAGGCGGGCACTGATGGGCATACAGGTGGGCATTACTGGTGGGGCACTGACGGCTATCACTGGTGGGCATTGCTGATGGGTCTGCGCTGATGATCAGTGTGCTGATTATCAGCGCAGATCCCCCCATCAGGAAAGCCGACGATCGGTTCTCCTGTACCTGCGCCTTGTCAGCGCGAATGGAGGAAAGCCGATAAACGACACTTCCTAGTTACCACTGTGATCAGCTGTGATTGGACACAGCTGATCACGTGGTAAAGAGCCTACGTCAGAGGCTCTTTGCCTAGATCGGAGATGCGGTGTGCACCAGCAGCTTATCCTGCTGGATTTCATGTGACGCCCAGTCAGGATAATGCAACCACTTTCCGGCTGTCATTCTGTTGTATAGTGGGTGGGAAGTGGTTAAATTATTCAAAGTACTCAAAGATAGCGGATATGTCACTGAACAGCCGGTCCCAGAACTTAGAAGGGCCACTTCCTGGTTTCAGCATGCGTGATGACGCCACAAACATTGGATCCGACTGGCATGTTTCGTCACATGACATTTTCCCGGGAAGTCATTAGGGGGGTAGCTGCAAGAATTTGGATGTAAACAACAGCTTCCAATGACAAAACAAAGGAAGATGGCTTCATGGGGCACTACATGTAGTTAAAGGACTGGTAGGGAGAAGAGGACAAGGCAGGATCTGCTGGGCTTGTGAGTATTTTTCCTGCATCAAAGGTAAGTGGGACTGTTTTATTTATTTTTTTTATAAGGGAATTGGTGAATTCTCGCTTTAATTCTGCTTTAAAACATAACGGCCAATGAGAGATTTGTAGCAGACGATTTGAGGTAAACTGCCAAATACACAGAGAGGCTCTTAGTTGGGCATCCTACTTTTCTCTAAGTCTCCGTAAAGTGAGTGTTGGCTGCAGCGCCTGGTTGCATTAGATACTACAGTTCTTATCTGTTCCTGTAGCAGAAAAAACAAGGGGTTTAGTCTGTGGCCCTCATGGAGATGGCCACAAGCACTGAATTTACGTACAAAGTGAACAGATTTCCAATATAAAACAATCCAGTTTCTACACCCCATGATGAATATTTGAGGCCGGTGTCCCTTTAATCCAATTTCCTTCACTTCATATTCCATCAGAATTATTTACCAATTTGTATGCCTGGCTCTGCAGCTTTAAATCCACCCCCCACGCCCCCCCCCCCCCCCCTCCATCTTTTATTTTATGTCTCTGGTTTTATGTCGGAGGTATAAGATTTATGTCTCCCCTCAGTAATGAAACTTTCCGCATGCCATATGGCACTCACACACCTTAGTCAAGTTGCCTAGAATTACCCTCATCCATCGTGGTGTTATGACACTTCTGATCAGATATGACACTCATTAAAAGCAATGCCAGGCAGCCAGCTACTTTATGACATCTCACTCCGCTCGTCTGGCCCCTGGCTCTGTACACAGTCTCCTCTCCGTGTTATTAACACTTTCCCGTCACATGCATCAGCGCCCTCACCCGTTTCCTTACCGCGTCCGTCTTCTCCTCATAGGAAAAGCGATGATCCGAGCGTCTCTAGCGTCCAGTATATTGCCACACAGGTGAATGGCAGAGGGGGCTTTGATCTCTGCTACCCTCCATGTAATGTCTTCCCAGTTTTGTATTGTCTTCTGCAGCAAATCCCCAGCCAACAATGTATCCTATCCACACTCTCTGACCCTCATTTTCTCTATTAGGTCTCTGACAGTCCTCTCAAGAATTACATACACTCATCTGCAACTTTTTTAGGTCCACCTTGCTAGTACCGGGTTTGACCTTCTTTTGCCTTCAGAACTGCCTTTATTCTTCGTGGGATTGATTCAGCAAGGTGTTGAAAACCTTCCTCTAGGGCCGAAACAACTAATCAATTAATCGACAACTAATCAATAATGAAAATAGTTGTTAAGCCAGTGGAGTCCCATGCTGGATGGCTTTATAGGAGATTGCTCCCCTCTGGCTGCGGTTATCTACCATCCAGCACCACACATATATTTTATGATGCCTTACTCTTCCATTAACCGCTTCAGCCCCGGAAGATTTTACCCCCTTCCTGACCAGATCACTTTTTGCGATTCGGCACTGCGACGCTTTAACTGACAATTGTGCATTCGTGCGACATTGCACCCAAACAAAATTGACGTCCTTTTTTTCCCCCACAAATAGAGCTTTCTTTTGGTGGTATTTCATCACCTCTGCGGTTTTTATTTTATGCGCTATAAACAAAAAAAAGCGCCAATTTTGAAAAAACGCATTTTTTTTCGCAGCCATGGATGCATTTAATTTCTTAACGAATAGGCATTATTTTTTTGCTATAACAAATATCCCCCAAAAATACATAAATATTTTTTTTCCTCAGTATAGGCCGATATGTGTTCTTCTACATATTTTTGGTAAAAAAAAAATCTCTAAGCGTATATTGATTGGTTTGCACAAAAGTTATAGTGTCTACAAAATAGGGGTTAGTTTTATGGCATTTTTATATTTAATTTTTTTTTGTTAGTAATGGCGGCAATCTGCGATTTTTATCAGGACTGCGACATAATGGCGGACACATCGGACACTTTTGACACTATTTTGGGACCATTCTCATTTATACAGCGATCAGTGCTATAAAAATGTACTGTGTCAATGGCAGTGAAGGGGTTAACCACTAGGGGGCGATGAATGGGTTAAGTGTGTACTAGGGAGTGATTCTAACTGTGGGGGAGGGGGGGGCATGGGCTTCAAGTCACATGACAGCAGTGCTCTCGGTCATGACACAAGGCAGAACAGGGAAATGCCTTGTTTACATAGGCACTTCCCCGTTCTGAGGCTCCGTGACACAGGAAACCAGCGGACATCGAGTCCGCCTGTCCCGTGGGCTCGGTCACGCTGTACACCTGCTATCCCCGCCTCTTAAAGGGGACTTACAGGTATGCCCATTTGCCCACCGCTGCCATTGTGCCGACGTATATCGACTTGCAGCGGTCGGCAAGTGGTTAATGAAAGCGAGCAAGCCGCCTGTTGCCTTCTCCTTGATTGCCATTAATCTTCTGTGGGGCTTGAGGTCTTGGTTGGGCTGAGACCCATGCGGTCTGCACCACTGAGCCATTACCTGTCGACCTGGACATCCAGTCACGTTCATATCTTTGATTGCTTCCACTTCCTTAACCCCTGATGAAGACTTTATATAAGTTGAAACGCGTTGGATTAACTTGGTGTATATGCAATGTATTCTAATAATTTCATGTATCTCTGCAATATATGTATATTGTAAGAATGGTATACGATCAGGACATAAAGTGTCTAGACCAGCCAATTTTAAACCTGTTGTTCAAAAAAAGTTGTTTTCACTTTTTATATACCAATTTGTAATTGTGTGAATTCTATTGCTGCAACAAAGTCCCACGGGAGATATCTTTTGTATAGTTGTCAACTATTTTCATAATCGATTAGTTGGACTGCATACAGAATGCGTTATTTGTTTACATATCTGGAAATACAGTGTAGTACACATACAGCTCAGTACACAATCAACACATGTCAGTAAGTGACTGAGAACTTAATGTGTGAGGAGCAATGCCTCGTGGGACATGTAGTCCTGGGCAGGAAGTGAGTGATTCTAAAGGCAGATTTTTTTTTTTACTTTGCTATTGGGGCACTCTGAAGGCAGGAGGAGCCAGAAGTGTCGTGGGGGGGAAACCCGGGTGCGGGGGCAGAAGAGGAGGATCTGGGCTGCTGACTTTTAATAATCGGACACGCACCTGTCCTGGAGTCCAGCGATCGGGTGCATGCCGCCTACGTTGTGAGTAAGGGAACCCGGCAGTGTAGCCTTACGGCTTCACACTGGGAACCCCACTGCGCATGCGTGAGGCTCCTCTCTCCTACTGGCCGGGGAAGGAGAAGTGAGCCCCAGCGATGACGCAAATACCCGCGGCTGAGGCTCCCGTAAGTGGGGACAGGATATCCCCCCCCCCCCAAAAGGTGCCCCGGAGGGGGGGAAGGAATACAACGAGCAGAAGTTCCACTTTTGGGTGTAACTCTGCTATAAGACCCCTTTCACTTTGAGGCGGTTTTCAGGTGTTTTAGCGCTAGAAGTAGCACCTATAAAGCGCCTGAAAACCACGTATAGTTACATAGTAGGTGAGGTTTAAAAAAGACACAAGTCCATCAAGTCCAACCTGTGTGTGTGATTATATGTCAGTATTACATTGTATATCCCTGTATGTTGCGGTCGTTCAGGTGCTCATCTAATAGTTTTTGAAACTATCGATGCCCCCCGCTGAGACCACCGCCTGTGAAAGGGAATTCCACATCCTTGCCGCTCTTACAGTAAAGAACCCTCTACGTAGTTTAAGGTTAAACCTCTTTTCTTCTAATTTTAATGAGTGGCCACATGTCTTGTTAACCACTTACGGACCGCCCGCCGCAGTTTTAAGTCGCTACTTTGAAGAGGAATACCGTTGTTATGGCAGCGGGCGGTCCAATTTTATATAAAAGTGGTCTCTGGGGCGGATTCGCAGCGAGATCACTTTCATCGGCGGCAGTGGAAGTCCCTCCTCCCGCTGCGCTCCAGTGCCCTCTGCTGCTTACCGTAGCCGCCGGTAGCGGCGGAGGCGATCAGATCCTTCTCCTGGCTTGGTATGGACACGAGTGAGGGGAAGATGGTCCCCTCCATATCATTGCAGGGCGGAAGCGACGTCAAAATGTCACTTCCGCCCATAGCTCTTGAAGGGCCTTTTTTGTCATTTGAAAAAAAAAATGTTTTAATTGCATTTTAGTTCAAATATGAGATCTGAGGTCTTTTTGAACATCTCGTATTTAAGAGGTCCTCTCATGCTTTTTTCTATTACAAGGGATGTTTACATTCCTTGTAATAGGAATAAAAGTGACATTTTTTTTAAAGAGCAGTGTAAACCTAAAAACTAAAAGGTAAAATAAGTAAGAAAATTTTTTTTAATTTTTTTTTTAAATGCGCTCTGTCCCACCGAGCTCGCGTGCAGAAGCGAATGCATACGTGAGTAGTGCCCGCATATGAAAACGGTGTTCAAACCACACATGTGAGGTATCAACGCAATCGGTAGAGCGAGAGCAATAATTCTAGCCCTAGACCTCCTCTGTAACTCAAAACATGCAACCTGTAGAATTTTTTAAATGTCACCTATGAAGATTTTTAAGGGTAAAAGTTTGACGCCATTCCACGAGCAGGCGCAATTTTGAAGCGTGCCATGTTGGGTATCAATTTACTCGGCATAACATTATCTTTAACAATTAAAAAAAAAAATGAGCTAACTTTACTGTTTTATTTTTTAATTTGAAAAAGTGAATTTTTTTCTTTTTTTTCGGACCATTCTCTGTAAACCCGAGAGATGGTGGTGTGTGAAAATCCCAGTAGATCAGCAGTTTTTGAAATAGTCAGACCAGCCCGACTGGCACCAACAACCAAGGCACATTCAAAGTCACTTAAATCTCCTTTCTTCCCCATTCTGGTGCTCGGTTTGAGCTTTAGCAAGTCATCTTCACCACGTCTAGATGCCTAAATGCATTGATTTGCTGCCATGTGATTGGCTGATTAGCAATTTATGTTACCAAGCAGTTGAAGAGGTGTACCTAACAAAGTGGCTGGTGAGTGTATATTGAACATTGTGTGTGGCTCTTTGGCGATGTCAGGGACCCCCTTTAGCTCATAAGTTTGCAAATCACTGCTTTACACCCTCATCCCCACTCACCCCGGCCCACACTATACTTACCTCTGCGGGTGATGAGAAGTCGGTGCCCATGCAGCCTATACAGTGGTCCAGGGATGTGAAATGCTCGCTCTTCTCCCTCTTCTTTCAGTGCAGGGCTTTCCGGACAGATCAGAGTGATTGGTTAGTGCTGCTCGAATCCATCCTAGAAGAGGGAGAAGAGCCGTGATTTCACATCCTTGGACCATTGCACAAGCTTCATGGACACTGTCGTGGTTTTGTAGGTTTTTGGCTTCATTCACACTTGTGGGACTTGTACACACAAGTCACATGACAAGCCGCACCCCATGTTTTTCAATGAGTACCTTTCATATCTATGCGACTTAAACATAGTTCATGCTTGGCTCTGAAAAAGGGGGTGCGTCCCCCCAAAAACACGCCATCTTGCCAATATAGCAGGGTGTTGGCGCATATGTATCCTGCACCACATGCTATCTTCTGGTTTACATGCTCTTTTATGCTGCACTTTTGTGAGTATCAATTTCTATCGGGTTTTATGTCTTTCCAATAATTTTGGTAATGCACTAGGTGCTTGGGCCTTCCCCGTTTTTGTTCTTTTTGTAGTTTTACGTTGTATTCCCCTATCTGAGGAAGGCTGCATTCGCCAAGCATTCGTTGATGTGTTGCCTGTTAAGCCTTATCTCTCTGTGGAGGACCTCTGAGCTCTGGGAGTGACTGAATTTTCTAGTGTTGAGCTACTTGTGGTCCAACTTTCATGTGACTTGAGGGCCATAGACCTCAATGCTAACAATCAAAAGTCACACCTGAATGTTTTACACCTGGTGGTCCATTATTACGAATCAAAGCCAAAATCACATCCAAGTCTTGCCTATCCAAAGTTGCATTCCAAATGTGACTGGAGCTTTTAAAGTAAAACTATAGGCAAACCTTTTTTTTTTCATTTTGATTAAAGTATAGGAGGGTATAACCCCTGTAAGGTTTATTTCTGTCATCTTTGTCCCACTGGGGATGTTTACCTTCACTTTCTGTCCAATAGCCAAACAGGAAGTGAGAGGAAATCCCTGCCAATTAAGGGAATCCCTTGACCCCATGTCACCAGAACTAGTGTCCTCATTGGAAGATTTCCCATCTATTACTTTTCAGTGGACAACCCAAGATTTGAGATTTATTTTTTTTTCCTTTCATTGATGGGAGGGTGACAGATAGAGAGGGTGAATCTTCCTAATGGAGGCACAGACTGCAATAAAAACTGACAAGTTATCAGAAACCATGAAATCAGACCGAGACAGAAGTACAGTTAAATCACACTTGTTTAATAATAAAAGTAAAAAGAACAAACGTAGTCAAAACATAGCCAAAGTTCAGTAACCGGAACGCATAGTTAGCCAAGACAGAAGTCAGGGATCAATGTAATGGAACAGCAAGCAGGATCTGAAGCCAGAAAGGGATGTCAGCAAAGCCAGTCTTTAAACAGGAATGCAGGAGATAGTTTCTTGTGATGTTGACCAAGGCGAAGGCAGAGCCCCTCTGGACTGGACGGCTTAAGTAGGTAGGACTGAAGAACAGGATATCATCAACAGCTGAGTAACTGTGGAGAGAGATAGGAGCTGGCAATTAGCCAACAGCTCAGCAGCCAGCTCAGAGAAGGAAGGGCTGAGCCCAGCCCTGACACAGGTGTTCTAATCCCTCTCTACTCCATCCAAAACTAATTTAAAAAAAAACTAAATTTGCCGTTCGTTATACCTTAAGCCGGCCATACATGGGTCGAAGTTTTGCACCATTAGTGGGGCCGCAGCAGCACCTGATTTCCATGCGGCCATTGAATTTGAGTGATGAGGCATGTTGGATTTTTTTCTTTGAAAAACGAACGAATTTCTAATCAATGATGGGAAAATCGTGTGAGACATATAATCAAAAAACAAATGCACATGAGCTGTGACCTGGAAAGAACAAGAAGATTCCCGGCCATGAAAATTCTTTTCTCTAGCAACTTGGGGTGAAATTGAAGGCTTGGTTGGTCAAATTTCGAAATCGATGGTGGGATTTTTTTGCTTGGAATTCGACCCATGTAGAATCAGGTGTATGATTAATTAATTATACCAAGCAGGTGCTAATGATCATCAATTTCATATGTAAGTTGAAAAGGTAATCAGGAGAGGAACCTGTACAACTGTAAAAGACTAGCTCCCCGTGCTGAAAACAAATGTTTTGATAATAATTTACTAGGAAAAAATAGATACTTGAGCATCTCTGTGGAATTTAACTCTCATTCCATGTTTGTATTGCAGGAGGGACAGTAGCGTCATTAAAGAAGAAATTAAAGCCTTTCTGGCAAATCGAAGAATATCGCAGGCTGTGGTTGCACAGGTCACAGGTGAGTAGGATGGTCCACATTGATCTCTGTAGGTGCCTCCCCTAAAACCAAGTTTCCGGGGATCTCTTTACCCCAGTAATACACGGTGATAGGAAGCCCAGGCTGAGATCGTTGTGATTGCAGCATTTATTCTTCCCTTTTGTAAAGGAAATTTGTAAGTTCTGTATATAATTTTATTCTATTTTGTATGTATTGTACACTGCCCTCACTGTGCACACAGCACTAATAATGTTTTCATTACATATTTGCATTCTTTTGAGTCCTGATTAGAATTAGCCTGCCTATGTTACGCCCCTTGTTACCATAAACGTACAATTGTAATATTAATGTGATACCTAGGTAATCATGTGTATAAAAACCTTCAATTGTGTCATAATAAAGCAGAACAGTTATTTGGAAAGATGCGGAGTGTATCTTTTGTGTCTGTTCCCTACTGCAGTAGTTATTAATTTGGAACCACTAATCAATATGAGGGTAGGAGTTGCCTATCTACAGTGGGGACGCAAAGTATTCAGACCCCCTTAAATTTTTAACTCTTTGTTATATTGCAGCCATTTGCTAAAATCATTTAAGTTCATGTTTTTTCCCTCATTAATGTACACACAGCACCCCATATTGACAGAAAAACACAGAATTGTTGACATTTTTGCAGATTTATTAAAAAAGAAAAACTGAAATATCACACCCCCTACCTGGAAGTGCTGGATCATGTACTTAGATATGTGATCCGGCATAGGAGACCCGCTTTGCCTCCGTATAGCAGCGTTATGCGGTCGGCAAGTGGGTATTCAGTTTACTTTATTAGAATATACCGTACAGCTTAGGCAGTTAATGGGGGTTTTGTACTTGATTACAGTTCTGCTTTAACTAGTGGATGGCCTGGACCTAGGGGAGTCAACCTCGGCACCCCAATCTTTTGTGGAAGTCCCTTGAGGCTTTGCAGCAGTCAGTGTTCGATCAGATTACCGCTACCCGCCAGATCCTGTAATGGAAGTGACGTTCCAACCAAAAAATAGTTAATGCGCATGCGCTATGCGTTCCACGACGCTATGCGTTCCAAACACTTAATGATCTGACGGGTAGTGGTAATCTGATAGAACACCCATGCGGACATCTTATTACACCTAGCTACGTCTTGAATTTGAGTAATTTTAGCAATAAAGTAAGCATATATAAATAAATACAGTATATTGACATCTGTGATGCTGTTTTGATGTTACATTTTGAAAGAAACTGGACACCAGCAGTAGGAACGTGGCAGAGGCCATGTTGGTACACCCAGCACTGCTCAGGGTTTAACCTTTAGACTTTCAAAATGAAACATCCAAACACCATAAAAGATGTCAATATACTATATATTCTTTATATACACTCACTCTATTGCTAAAATTACTCTGAAATTTAAGACGTAGCTGGGTGTCGAAAGATGTCTGCTGCCGCTGTTCATTTACCGCTACCCGTCAGATCATGAAGGGTTTGCAACGCATAGCGCCGTGGAACACATGTTGAAACGCATAGCGCATGCGCAGTAAGTATTTTTGTGGTCGGAACATCGATTCCGTTAGGCCATCTGATTGGTAGCGGTAATCTGAAAGAACACCGGCATGACTCTCAGAGGCAGATGCATGATGGGATTTGTAGTTTCATTAGAATGCCAGGGTTGCCTGCCGCTTGGTCTGGGCTTTATGCAGTTTATGGCTTTTTTTGGTCTTGTTGTTCAGAGCCTGTTTGTATTTTGCAGGCATCAGTCAGAGCAGGATCTCTCACTGGCTGCTCCAGCAAGGCTCAGATTTAAGCGAGCAGAAGAAAAGAGCTTTCTATCGGTGGTACCAGCTGGAGAAGACGAGTCCTGGTAAAGTACCAATTACTGCATTATTGTTAGAGCTTATTACTGATTTCTCACCGCATGCTTCCTCTAAACCCCGGAGGATGGGATGGAAATTGGTGGAAATTTTATCGTGTTTGCGCTGTCTGAAGAGGATGAGGCGCTTCACTACTACGGCACTTCGGTGGCCGGCTGAGTTGAAGTGTCCAGATAACAAGCTCACTCGTAAAGCTGATGTGCATCCTGTTGCTAAAATCTAATATAAGCTCTAATATATTAAAGTGGACTGGAAGGCAAAAAGCAAAGATTTGCTAAGTTGATAGGGAACAATCTACAGATGCGATGCACATTCACTGCAATATATACACCAATCGGCCATAACATTAAAGTGAATAGCATTGATTAAATGCAATGGCATCTAAAAGTGGTTGGGGTATACACTCACCGGCTACTTTTCTAGGCACACCTTTTAAATTGCTTGGTAACACGAATTGCTAATCAGCCAGTCACGTGGCAGCAGCTCAATGCTTTAAGGCATCTAGACGTGGTGAAGACGACTTGTTGAAATTCAAACCGAGCATCAGAAAGAAGATTTAAGTGACTTTGAATGTGGCATGGTTGTTGGTACCAGACGGGCTGCTCTGATTATTTCAAAAACTGCTGATCTACTGGGATTCTCATGCACAACCATCTCTCGGGTTTACAGAGAATGGTCCGCAAAAGAGAAAATATCCAGTGAGCGGCCGTTGTTTGAAGGAAAATGCCTTGTTGATGTCAGAGGAGAATGGGCAGACTGGTTTGAGATGATAGAAAGGCAACGGTAACTCCAATAACCACTCGTTACAACCAAGGTATGCAGAATACCATCTCTGAACGCACAACACATCAAACCTTGAAGCAGATGGGCTACATTAGCAGAAGACCACACCGGGTGCCAATTCCTGTCAGCTAAGAACAGGAAACTGAGGCTACAGTTCGCACAGGCTCACCAAAATTGGACAATAGAAGAGTGGAAAAACATTGCCTGGTCTGATGAGTCTCGATTTCAGCTGCGACATTCAGATGGTAGGGTCAGAATTTGGCGTAAACAACATGAAAGCATGGATCCATCCTGCCTTGTATCAGTGGTTCAGGCTGGTGGTGGTGGTGTGATGGTGTGGGGGGGGGGGGGTATTTTCTTGGCACACTTTGGGCCCTTTAAAACCAATTGAGCATCATTTAAACACCACGACCTACCTGAGTATTGTTGCTGACCATGTCCACCCCTTTATGACTACAGTGTACCCATCTTCTGATGCATCCTTCCAGCAGGATAATGCACCATGTCACAAAGCTCCAATCATCTCACCACTGGTTTCTTGAACATGACAATGAGGTCACTGTACACCAATGGCCTCCACAGTCACCAGATCTCAATCCAATAGAGCACCTTTGGGATGTGGGGGAACGGGAGGTTCGCACCATAGATGTGCAGCTGACAGATCTGCAGTAATTGTGTGATGCTATCATGTCAATATGGACTAAAATCTCTGAGGAATGTTTCCAACACCTCGTGGAATCTATGCCATGAAGAATTAAGGCAGTTCTGAAGGCAAAAGGGGGTCCAACCCGGTACTAGCAAGGTGTACCTGATAAAGGGGCCGGTGAGTCTATATGCGTGACAGCAAGGTGGGTAGGCTTTAACATGCCACGCATGGCAGCTAAGGTTTCTCTGCTGGGAGCACGCTCACTGGACATTCCCAGCACAGTGAACTAGCAGCTGGCGGGACCAATCATGTGACCACTATCAGCAAACCCACCCTGAGAAAAACTATGCATGTAGACAAGAAGTGGCTGCAGGGAGGTTGCAAGAGATTGGCAGTACTGTGATGTGCGTTTCTGCGATTAATTGCTTTTCAGTCCGGCAATGAGGAGCATGTAGTCTCCTCTCCACCTGTTTTAACCCTGTAAAGCCTGCAACACTGCCCTGCAACCACGTACATTGTATGTGGTTGCTCTGCTGTCCAATTTACTTGAATGGGTCATGTTCAGCAGCGATACCACCAGCCAAATGCTCCATGCCCAGCAGTTGCCCTGCTGCACTGTGAACACAGGAGGGCAGCCACTCGACATGGGCGCATGACAGTCAGAGATCATGTTACATTTTCTCAATGGATGCAAAGTGTTTTTTGATTGGACAAGGTGGAGTTCTGGGTGGTGACGTCATGCTCTCTACATTCGTCCAATCAGAGAATGCTTTGCATTAATTCGCAAAATACAAAACATTCTTTATATGGTGCCCGTGAGCAGCGAGCGACCTCCTGTGTTCGTAATGCAGCTATGCAGCCACTTGGAAGCTGGTGAAGATCACTGGAATGGAGGGGTAGTAGCGATGCCTACCACAGTGACAGCTTCTACAGTGAATCACAGGTATGGTATATACATAGTAACATTGGTCCCAGCTTGCTAGAAGATGTTAATTGGGATAAAATCTTAGGAACAAAGAACCTGGAGTAGAGATGGGTTTGCTTTAAGAGCATATTAAATAAGGGCATTAGCCAGTGCATCCCATTGGGAAATACATTTAAAAGCGCGAACAAAAGTCCTGGGTGGCTTAATGTAATGTAAAAATGCATATAAAAGCAAAAGAGAAGGCCTTCAAAAAATACAAGGCTGAGGGATCATCATCAGCATTCAAACTTTACAAAGAATGCAACAAGAAATGTAAGGGTCCATTTAGGGCGGCTAACATAGAACACGGAAGACACATAGCGGAGGAGAGCAAAAAAGAAAAAATCCCAAGAAATTATTTAAGTATATAAACAGTAAAAGAGGGAAGAAAGAACATATTGGCCCCATAAAGAATGCGTAAGGGAATCTGGTTACAAAGGATGGGGAGATAGCGAAGTTATTGAATTTATTCTACTCCTCAGTCTTCACGACGGAATCGGGGGGCTTCAGTAACCAAAACTTTATTTTTATCCTCATGATACATCACAGGAAGCACCCTCGTAAGTTAATAAAGGACAGAATTATTAATTGACTTGAGAAACTTAACATTAATAAATCACCGGGACCAGATGGCTTGCACACGAGGGTACTTGGGGAACTCAGTCAAGTAATTGCCAGACCATTGTTCCTAATTTTTACTGACTGGAATGGTACCAGCTGATTGTAGAAAAGCCAATGTAGCACCAATATATAAAAAAGGGCCAAAATACATCCCTGGGAATTACAGACCAGTTAGCCTAACATCAATAGTATGTAAACTCTTGGAGGAGATGATAAGGGACTACATACAAGATTTTGGTAATGAGAACGGTATCATTAGCAGTAATCCGCATTGATTCAGGAAGAATCGTTCTTGCCAAACCAATCTACTAACCTTCTATGAGGAGGTGAGTTGCCATCTAGATAAAGGAAGGCCCGTAGATGTGGTGTATCTGGATTTTGCAAAAGCATTTGACACAGTTCCCCATAAACGTTTACTGTACAAAATAAGGTCCATTGGCATGAACCATAGGGTGAGTACATGGATTGAAAACTGGCTACAGGGCGAGTTCAGAGTATAGTGATAAATGGGGAGTACCCGGGAATGGTCAGGGGTGGAAAGTGTCAGGGTTCTGTACTGGCGTCCAATCCCTTTTGAATTTGTTTATAGACGACCTGGAGGATGGGGTAAACAGTTCAATCTCTGTATTTGCGGACGATACTAAGCTAAGCAGGGCAATAACTTCTCCGCAGGATGTGGAAACCTTGCAAGAAGATCTGAACAAATTAATGGGGTGGGCAACTACATGGCAAATGAGGTTTATTGTGTATAAATGTAAAATAATGCATTTGGGTGGCAAAAATATGAACTCAATCTATACACTGGGGGGAGAACCTCTGGGGGAATCTAGGATGGAAAAGGACCTGGGGGTCCTAGTAGATGATAGGCTCAGCAATGGCATGCAATTCCAAGCTGCTGCTAACAAAGCAAACAGAATATTGGCATGCATTAAAAAGGGGATTAATTCCAGAGATAAAATGATAATTCTCCCGCTCTACAAGACTCTGGTCCGGCCGCATCTGGAGTATGCTGTCCAGTTCCGGGCATTGGTTATGAAGAAAGGTTGTGAGCACTGAGCTTATTCTCTCTGGAGAAGAGACGCTTGAGAGGGGATATGATTTCAATTTACAAATACCGTACTGGTGACCCCACAATAGAGATAAAACGTTTACGTGGAAGGGAGTTGAACCACTTACGGACTGACGCACGCCGATATACATCCTAACTTTGAAGGGGAATATCGTTATGGCAGCAGCTAGCTGCCATAACCTCGGTATCCTCTTCGGCCAGCGGTCCGCTTTCCGATAAGAGTGGTCTCTGTGGCGGTTTTGCCGCAAGATCACTTTTATCGGCGGTGGGAGAGGGGCCCGGGAGGTGCTCGGATGTTTCCCCTTGCTGGGTATGGAGATGAGTGAGGGGAAGATGGCCCCCACCCGTCTCCATACCATTGCAGTGCGGTAGCAACGTCGTCACTTCCGCCCATAGCTCTTAAAGGGACATTTAAATACGAGATCGGAGGTCTTTTTGACCTCAGATCTCATATTTAAGAGGTCCTGTCATGCTTTTTTTCTATTATCTGTTTACATTCCTTGTAATGGGAATAAAAATGACACATTTTTTTTTTTTTTTTTAAGAACAGTGTAAAAATAAAAGGTAAAATAAATAAGAAAAAACATTTTTTTTTTAAACGCGCCACGTCCCGCCGAGCTCGCGTGCAGAAGCGAACGCATACGTGAGCAGCGCCCGCATATGAAAATCGTGTTCAAACCACACATGTGAGGTATCGCTGCAATCGGTAGAGAAAGCAATAATTATAGCACTAGACCTCCTCTGCAATTCAAAACATGCAACCTGTAGAATTTTTTTAACGTTGCCAATGGAGATTTTTAAGGGTAAATGTTTGTCTCCACTCCACGAGCGGGCGCAGTTTTGAAGCGTGACATGTTGGGTATCAATTTACTTGGAGTAACATTATCTTTCACAATATAAAAAAAATGGGCTAACTTTACTGTTGTCTTATTTTTTTATTCAAAAAAGCGTAGTGTGCTTGTAAGACCGTTGCGCAAATACGATGTGACAAAGTATTGCAACGACCACCATTTTATTCTCTAGGGTGTGAGAAAAAAATGTATAATGTTTGGGGGTTCTAAGTAATTTTATAGCAAAAAAAAACTGTTTTTAACTTGTAAACAACAAATCTCAAAAAGAGGCTCGGCACTCAAGTGGTTAATAAGACGTGACCACGCATTAAAATTAGAAGAAAAGAGGTTTAACCTGAATCTACATAGAGGGTTCTTTACTGTAAGAGCGGCAAGGATGTGGAATTCCCTTACACAGGCGGTGGTCTCAGCGGGGAGCATCGATAGTTTAAAAAAACTATTAGATAAGCACCCGAATGACCACAACATACAGGGATATTTAATGTAATACTGACATATAATCACACACATAGGTTGGACTTGATAGACTTGTGTCTTTTTTCAACCTCACCTACTATATTACTGTAAAAATATCCATACTTGCAATTCTTAAAGGTTTAAAAAAGTCAACATGATGAGGGTTGGCTTTATCTGCAACAGGTAAGATCTTGGTACTCAGAGTTCACCTTTAACATAATTCCGTGTATAGATGTATTTTTTGGGAAAAAAGCAAAATGTTTGATGAAGAATACGTTTAAGAAGAAACCCGGCTGCGAGGAAGATTAATTCTCGTTCCAGTCAGTGATCTAGCGATAGAGGAACGCTGTTATTTTTCATCTGCCTTAGGGAGGCCAGGCACCACATTCTGGGTACATGGAAATCTACTTCTCCGAGTACTTAAACCACTGAGTGGAACCATTTTACACTCCCCTGTCCCTGGAGTAAATTGTAAGGAGTCTCGCACCTCCTCGTCTGTTTCTCGGAAACCCTGGGCCAGGGCTGTGATTTCATCTTGCGCCATACTTTGTGGGGTTACCAAATCACATTTCCAGCCAATTAGGCAGGCTGACGCTGTGCAGCTCACATAATCACATTGCAATCAGCAGACAGTATAGGGCTGCAGACATCTGTATGCACCTTCTCAATGGAGGGGTCTGTGTGCTCTTATGATAACCTGCGCTGCCACGGTTATGTGACCGTAACCCTTTCCGACTGGGGGCTGAGGCCGTAACTCCTTCCTGAATGGGGGGCGGTAACCCCTTCCTACCCGGGGGTACCACCTCATGTTCAGAGGACTCAAAGAAGAAAGCCATAAGAAGTCCCCTTTGCGAGAAGCCATGTTGGAGACAAAGCAAACATATGGAAGAAGGTGCTCTGGTCAGATGAGACAAAATTTAAATTTTTTTGGCCTAAAAGCAAAACGCTATGTGTGCCAGAAGATTTAACACTGCATATCACCCTGACACACCATCCCCACCATGAAACATGGTGGTGGCAGCATCATGTTTTGGGGATGCTTTTTTTCAGCAGGGAAAGGGAAGCTGGTCAGAGTTGATGGGAAGATGGATGAAGCCAAATGTAGGGCAATCTTAGAAGAAAACCTGTTATGCCGCGTACACACGGTCTGACTTTTCGGCTACAAAAGTCCGACAGACTTTCGACGGACTTTTGGCGAACTTGCGGCAGACTTTCTAACGAATGGACTTGCCTACATACGATCACACAAAAGTCCGACGGATTCGTACGTGATGACGTACACCAGACTAAAATAAGGAAGTTGATAGCCAGTAGCCAATAGCTGCCCTAGCGTGGGTTTTTGTCCGTCGGACTAGCACACAGACGAGCGGATTTCTGGGTCCGGCGTAGTTACGACGTAAAGATTTGAAGCATGTTTTAAATCTAAAGTCCGCTGAAAGTCCGGCGAAGCCCACACACGATCAGATTGTCAGCCGTATTTTGTCCGTCGGCGTCCGTCGGACTTTTGTAGACGAAAAGTCCGACCGTGTGTACGCGGCATTAGAGTTTGCAAAAGACTTGAGACTGGGGCGGAGTTTCACCTTCCAGCAGGACAACGACTCTAAACATACAGCCAGAGCTACAATGGAATGGTTTAGATCAAAGCGTATTAATGTGTTAGAATGGCCCAGTCAAAGTCCAGACCTAAATCCAATTGAGAATCTGTGGCAAGACTTGAAAAGAGATGTGTAAGTCTTAACAGCGCTCATGGAGAAAGTGTAACATAGTAAAGTACAAAGTGCTATAAGGCAAATATTCAATGATAAGTAGTAATACAATAAAAATTATATGTGTGAGGTGCCAAGTGCTTCCAACGGCAACTCAAGTAGCAGGCTTCAAAGAAAACATTCAGAGACCACACTCAATGAAGAGCAAGAAATCCTCTCTTGTAACCCCACTCACCAGAACCTGTAGACCCTCAGCTTTGCCGTCCAGGGGTCAAAAAATGCTTAGTGGAGTCACAATGGTAGATCCAAGGTCGAAGGAGCTCCAACAAATGATTAACATGGTTTGATTAACAAACCTTCTCCCTCCTGTTTTGGAATATTTGTTCATATAGACTGGGAGTGTCCAAAGCGTCCCTTTGTGGTTCCAAAGACGCTCTGCTGTCAGGTACCCCTTGTGGGGTCCCTCTTTAAAGAGTGGACTGTTCCACCAGTAGCGGATCCCCCTGTCTCTAGGTTGTGCAAGGCGACCATGATTCTGGTAGAGGAGACTCCGGCTTTTAAGGATCCGGCTGACATACCTGGAGGGGGAGCAGATTCCTTCTGCTTTCGCTGAGTTGGCAGACCAGTTGGTCTGGGGGCTGCAGTTTGTATGCGATGCCTCTTGGACCCATTTCCCTTTTGTTGCTAAGCTCTCTGTTTCAGTCTGTGGACTGGTCTTCTTAAAAATCTCTGACTGGGTTACCATTTCAAGGCACGGTCTGTTTGGGCTACCCTGGATGACATCGTTACGAGTCTCACAGGAGGGAAGTGTACATGTCTTCCACAGTCTGAAATGGGGAAAAGGGCCTCGTAGCGGATGCGGTCCTTCTTCTCGGTACACAATGGAACTGGTCTGGCGAGCAGAGAGCGGGGCTCCCTAGACCCACGGACAAGGCTCCTTCAGCATGAAGGCATGCCCTCACCTATGTCCTAGTGTTCCGGCCTTGAACCCCAAAAAAAGTTTTTTCCTCCCAATTGGCGTCTGTCACCAGACTGTTGGCAGTTCTCCTTGGGGCTGTGTGAAGCTGTGTTGCTTCAGGGTGTGCTTGTCCCAGTTCCAGTGGTTACAGAATGTCAGATTGGAGTCCATCCTCATGCTGGTGGCATCCCTTCATCATGGGGACTTTTGAGCTTCTGTCGACATCACGGGTGCTGATTTTGCACTCCAATGTGTGCCCAATACCAGTGTGCAAAGGAGTGTTTGCTTTGGGCGAATAAATCACCACAAACGTTGGGTGTCCTTAATGAGTGGATGTTGCTGCATTATGTAGAATTATTAGTTTTTTACATTTTAGAATGTGATGCCTTGAGACTGTACATGTTTTTAAAGGGGGCTTTGACTGAAAAAAGGTTGAGAAGCACTAGTATAAATTATTGTTATTCTTATTTTTTTTAAGTGATTAAGATTATGGTACTTATTATTATTATTATTATTATTATTATTATCTTTATTATTGTAATTTATTTCTCTGCGTTACATCCACTAGAAGCCCGTTCATGAATATACTAGAGCACCCTAATTTTATTTATTTTTTTAAAGCTGCCCAAATAATGAGGACACACGTTTTAAAGACCGCTACAGTCTTAAGTGTATTAAAAATTATTATTATTTTTTTTTATGTTTCAGGTGCAACGCTAAGTATGAGACCAGCTCCCATTCCTATAGATGACACAGAGTGGAGGCAAACCCCACCCCCTGTCACCGCTACCTCCGGTACATTCAGGTTACGACGGGGCAGCCGGTTCACCTGGAGGAAAGAGTGCCTGGCTGTCATGGAAAGGTATGGCACGGTTCAGTAAAACTTCTATTCCTGGTGTATGAGCCATGAGTTAAATTGCCAGCCACAGGAGGATTATACACTACTAGGCCAAACTGAAGACCAGCCTCTAGGAGCCATAACCCCTCTTTTTATTTTCCTGATGAGCTTCTCTTCTTGTCATCAAGGAGAATGGACAACTTTTTTTTTCTTAACCCTTTCATGCTGACCATATGCAAATATGCGGCCCCACTGCACCAGGCTTTTTTTCTGTGGGCCGCATATTTGCGTATCTCCCTGGGAGAGCAGAGATCGGTGTCTCACCGAGAGCCCCGGCCCCCCGTTGTAACGATCAAGACCTGGAAAGCCCGATTTCAGGTCGCCTGATCGCTGTGATAGCTTCTGATTGGCTTTCACAGTGATCAGTCACTGTGAGGGCTGCCACCCATGTTTTCTCTCTCTGTGAATGGATGAGATATATACATTGTATGTTTCTCTGTCCTTGCAGAGAAAGGCCCCTTTCACACGGGCGCTCTGATCAGGTCAGCCTGTCAATTTTTCAGGTGGACCTGATCTGACGCTCCATGCGCCTCCTATAGAGCGGCGGATGTCAGCGGTGACATGTTCTCTGACATCCGCCAATATCCGATGCTGTCCGTATAATACAGACGGATGGAAACCCTATTTTACGTCCGTCTGGAGAATCAGATCAGATGAAAACAGACAAGGCAGTCATCTGATCTCCATAGAGGACAGCGGGGCTTTCACAGGTCCGTCTCCGCACAGGGATCAGCAGATCGATCCCTGCTGAGCAAAGCAGAGTCCATACGCGGACAAGCCCGTGTGAAAGGGCCCATAGAAAAAAAAAAGTGTAGAAAAAAAAAAAATATATATATTAAAAAAAAAATTACCCAAATCAAGGTTTGATCCAGGTCAGCCCCAGGGTTAGCGTTTGGGTCATGGTCAGTATTTTTTTTATACAGGATTTTTATTTTTTATTTAATGTTCGCATGTTTTAGGTAGGATTAAAAAAAAAAAAAAAAAAATGCGCTCTATTGTTTCCGGGCTGTACAGACAACAACATACATATACTGTATGTGGTATTGCTGCGGTCGTCAGGAGCAGGAGAATTTATTTTAGGTTCTTTGGTGGACAGTTATGGTAGTAGCGAGAAATATACAGAGAAATATACAGTTAAATTTTTAAAAAAAATTAACAATTTTAGGCCAGTTTTCCTTAAATAATAATGAATAAAAAAAATCTGGAGGTATCCATTACCATTTACTACCAAATGAAAGCCTAATTTGTTCTGAAAAAAAAAAAAACAAGGTATATTCTACCTGGATGCACAAAGTAGTTTTGATATGTAGTAGATTTTTTAGATAGTAGTGATGATATGTACGGTTTTATTTACACATGTCAAAGTTGCAAAATTGGGCTTAGGCATGAAGATTTGTTTTACCCTTAGGCACGAAGGGGTTAAGCTCCACTATTCAAAATCAATGACAAGTTGCATCCCATCTTCGGTGTTCTTTCATAAAGTGCAACCGAAGTGACGTTCTGTCGCGGCCATCTTGGTACACCCGCACTGGTCCTATAGTCTGAAGTTGCGAAACAGACATCTTTTACACCCACCGAAGACTTGCATTTCACACTTGGTTTTACCAGTAAACTGAGCTTATATCATGAAATACAGGATTTTTACATCTGTCAAGCTGTTTTGATGTTGAATCCTAAAAGCAGCGATGTTCTGTCAGATTAGCAAATGTGTGAGATCAGCAGGCTTGCTGCTGCTTTTAAAATTCAACATCAGAACAGTGTCATGGATTTCAAAATACTGTATTTCACGATATAAGCTCAGTTTACTGGTAAAAATAAGTATGAAATGCAAGACTTCATTGGGTGTAAAAAGATGTCCGCTTTCTGACTGTAGGCGAGTGCACCAAGATGGCCACGACAGACCGTCACTTTCGTTGCATTTTCTGATGGGTAGTGGCTTTCTGACAAAACACCGGCACTACACTACATTTTGGGATTTTATTGCGACCTGCATAGACTTCTGTTAAGCCGCAGTGACATCTGAGCTTTGAAACCGCACTGACCTGCGGCTTTGAAATCACGCTGGAGTAGCGCAGTTTCAAAGCAGCACTGGTGTAAACCAAGGCTTAATGTAAAATGCTTTTCTTAGGGTAATAGGAAGAACACGGCTCCCTTTCCAAATCCGAGGGACGGGTGGTCCCCAGCAACCTTTGACTCTCGGAGGCCCAGGTGCGACGGTATGACGTCACGTCTGAGCCGGCGGAAATAAACAATGCCGGGGACTAGGCAGGAAAACCTGAGATCGTGAATTTTTTTTTTTTTATCTCAGCCTTTTCTGCCTAGAGACACGTGGGGTCTTATAGACCCAACATCTCTCCATAAAGAGGACCTGTTGCCCACTCTTCCTATTACAAGGGATGTTAACATTCCTTGTAATAGGAATAAAAGTTATCAAACAAAAAATGTTTGAAGGGAAACTGTAAAATAAATAAATAAAATAAACAATAAAATAAAAAAAATAATTAAAGCGCCTCCCACATGCTTGCACGCAAAATAGAATGCATACGTACGTCGCGCCCGCATATGTAAACAACGTTCAAATCACGCATGTGAGGTATCATAGTGAACCTTGGAGCGAGAGCAATAATTCTAGCTCAAGGCCTCCTCTGTAATGGTAAACAGGTAACCTGTAAAAAAATTTAAACCGCTGCCTATGGAGATTTGTAAGTACCAAAGTTTGGCGCCATTCCATGAACGTGTGTAATTTTAAAGCGTGACATGTGGGGTATCTATTTAGATTATGCAAAAAAATTGTGATAACTTTACTGTCCCCCCCCCCCCCCCAAAAAAAAAGCTTTTGAAAAATTGCTGCGCAAAGACCATGTGACATAAAAAGTTGCAACGACCGCCATTTGATTCCCTAGGGTCTCTGCTAAAATAAACATATATAATGTTTGGGGGGTTCTGAGTAATTTTCGGCAAAAAAAAAAATGATGATTTTTACATGTAGTAGTGAAGTGTCAGAATTGGTTTGGGCATGAAGTGGTTAAGAATCATACTAGGTGGATGCAGCATTGATCCGATGCTGCACCTGTCCCCCGGGGCTTCTAACACTGAGAACCGAGTGATTAAACACCGCTGATTGCTCGGTTCTCACAGCTCCCTGAGCCAGGGAGCTGCTGATTGTCAGTCACCGGCTTTCTGCTCCGTTTCCTCCACGCTCACTGGAGCGCTGGGCTGTGGAAGGAGCAGCCAGATCAGGATCTCAGCAGCAGAGGCTGAGCCGGTTGCAGGTCCAGACGTGTAAGCGGATCCCGAAATCATTATCACGTTCTTGCCCGAGCCTGGATGGGCTCTGTGACGTCAGAGCAAAAGCATTTGAAAACATTGATCTTGGTGTTTTTGAATGCTTTTAAGGGCAGAGGAAGGATTTGGGGGGGTCTTATAGACCCCAGATCTCTCCATAAAGAGTACCTGTCACATGCCTATTGCTGTCACAAGGATGACAGAATGCTGACAGAAATAAAAGTGATCAAAAAGTAAAAGCAACAGTGTAAAAATAAATTAATAATTACATTTTTTTTTTTTTAAAGTGCCCCTGTACCCCCGTGCTCGTGCTCAAAGGCGAACGTACATGTCAGTCCCGCATGCACAAAAACAGTGATTGTCCCACAAATGTGAACATCAGATCATGGCCAGTACCTCTAGCATTGGACCTCCTATGTAAATCGAAAGTGGTAACCTGTAAAGGCTTTTAAAAGGTCGCCTAGTGATAGTAAAATATATGTCGTCAATCTCTGTTGCACAGGCACGCGCAATTTTAAAAATGTATATGTTCGCTATCTATTTACTCAGCGTAACATCGTCGCCTATATTTTACCAAAAATGGGTTATGTATTGTTTTTTTATGCATTAAAATTCAAATAAAAATATAAATACAAATACCGTGTGCCATTAAAAAAAATTGCAACACCCACCAATTTATTCTTTAGGGCCTCTGCTTTAAAAAAAAAAAATATTTGGAGGTACCAAGTGATTTTCGAGCAACAAATACTGATTGTTACATGTAAACAATAAGTGGCAGAAAAGGCCCGGACTGGAAGTGGTTATCCGGGATAAATGATATAACAAGGACCCATTTGTTAGTATTTGGAACCATGAGTTATCACAGCGCAGTGAGAGTAAGTTTGGGCGCACACGGGAGTTTGTTTGTTTTTTTTTGTGCTAGACTGTACTATCACACCTGTGTTTTGTGATAGACTGTACACCTGTGTTTGCCTGTAATTAATCACTAGACATTGCTACACATGCATGTGCATTTTGGTATCATGCTACACGCCATTGATCCCTGTTTGTAGACGTCACTAGCAATAAATAGCTGGGGGGGGGCAATGATCACACCTGCTCCCAGCCTGACTCAGTGGCGGGCATTAATCACTTTGCCATATTTACTCATTAGGTATGCTCGCCTTGCTGTCTGCATAGATGTGTTGTACATTGTGCCTTACCGTGCCTCGCTCATCACATGCCTGCCCAAAATGACTGAAAAACAGCCGGATCTCCTATAGCTAAAGGCTTTTATTCCGGCAGTTCTTTAGCAAGGATGTTAATCACATTCCCTCCCATACAGAATAGAATCTACAAATCTGTATGTCAACAAAATTCATAATTTATGAAGCACATTTACAAAACCTGAATTTCACACCAACGTTTTAGTAAATCATTTAGATTATATGTAATGAAAGCTAATGTTCTGCTTATATTTAGCCTTGCCTGGTTCCTCCCTCCCCTCTCATAAACACACTAATGACATTTATTACCCACTTGCTTACCGGGCACTTTTACCCTCTTCCTGCCCAGGCCAGTTTTCAGCACTGTCACACTTTGAATGACAATTGTGCGGTCATACAACACTGTACACCTATGACATTTTTATATTTTTTTTTCTCATAAATAGTGTTTTTTTGGTGGTATTTAAACACGACTGTTTTTTTTTTTTTTTTGCTACATAAATGAAAAAAAGACCAAAAATTTTGAAAAAAATGAAACTTTTTCATAGTTTGTTTTAAAGTTTAGCAAACAGGTAATTTTTCTCCTTCACTGATGTGCGCTGATGAGACTGCACTAATGGGCATTTATGGGCACTGATAGGCTGCGCTGTTGGGCACTGAGGAGGAGGCACTGAGAAGACAGCAATGATAGGTGGCACTGGTAGGCGGCAATGATAGGTGGCACTGGTAGGCGGCACTCATAGGTGATACTGATGAAGAGGCATTGATGGGCGCTGATTGGCAGCACAGTTGGGACTGCACTGTGAATCAGAACACTGATAATCAGTGCCCTAATTATCAGTGTACATGTCCCTTGTAGAGAAACCGGTTATGGGCTCTCTTCTCCCCTTCTAATGCTGTCAGCATAAGGAAAGGAGTGCCGATAACCGGCTTCTGCTTACATCCGTGATCAGCTGTGATTGGACACATCTGATCACGTGGTAAAGAGCCACTGATTGACCTCAATCTGTGATCAGCATTGTCTGGAGGAACCTCCGGGCGTGATCATGGGAGGCCGTCATATGAACAAGCCGGCCACACTGTAGCCGTCATTCGGCTATAGAGCAGTCGGCAATTGGTTAAATAAAACCTTTTCATTTTCATTATATGCCTTATTTCAATAAAGAGGTTGTAAACCTTTGTGTTTTTATACCTTAATGCATCTTATGCATTAAGATGAAAAAACACCTGGCAGTGAACGCCCCCCCCCCCTGTTTTACTTACCTGAGCCCTGGAACTTGACCCGGCAGTGACACGCTGTCTCTCTGCCCGTGGTTCTCGGCTCTTAATTGGATAGATTGATAGCAGCGCAGCCATTGGCTCCCGCTACTGTCAATCAAATACAATGTCACGGGGGGCGGGGACGAGTCATATATTCGGCGGCTATGGACGCCAAATGCTGGACTCGGGAGCGCACCCGCAGGGTAGCCCCCTCGGGAGAGTGCTTCTCCTAGGTGGTTATCTGATGTGGGCAGGAGCCGCGAGAACTGCCGGGGGAACCCCAGAAGAGGATGTTCGGGGCCACTCTGTGCAGCTCATTTTGCACAGAGTGGCCCGAACATCCTCTTCTGGGGTCCCCCGGCGGCTCTCGCGGCTCCTCCCCACATCAGTTAACCACCTAAAACGAGCTGCACAGTGGATATAAGTATGATATGTTTGTTATTTAAAACAAACAAAACGCGAACCCTTACAATCACTTTAAGGACTCTTATGCAATGCAGGTAGAGCACAGCTGGTGGGAGGGGCAAGCAGGGTGCTGTACATAGTTTCCTGAAAATAGAAAGCTGTGTTAACGTGCACATGTGATGCTGATCGTCCATGTTTAAAAGGGGTGAGCCAGGAACAGTTAGGCTGAGGAGGAAAGGACTAGACCCCTGGTGCCCAACACATGGACCCACTGGCTATCTAGGTGCGGCCCACAGACCAATGATCCACCAGTCAGATTGCACAGTGGCAGTCGGGTGCTAGGCTCTGGAACGTGGTTTGTGTTCCAGCCCCCAACACTGAAAAAAAGGCAAGCAAACTCCTGGCCCAGGGAGAAAGAGAGAGCGGTGCAGGAGTGTGTGATGGGTAAGTGATCAACAATGGGGCGAAGTTAACACTTTCACTTCCATGACCACCAATATGGGGGGGTTAACTTTCACTGCCATGATCATCAGTGCACAGGGGGAGAAGGTTAACTATTACTGCCTTGACCACTAATACAGGGTGGATTGGGGGGATGGTTAGCACCTTTTTACTGCCATGACTGTCAATACAGAGGGGGTGGGAACAGGGCAGCCATCAGAAATTTTGGGGCTCCACCACCAACATTCCCCAGGACTTGACCACTGGCCGTCCCACCGAATCCGATAGCTTCATATATTCAACAAGGAGACATGCCCATATATTCAGCAAAGAGACGGCCCGGTCTAGCAGAGACATCCCCATATATTCAGCAAAGAGACATCCCCATCCAACAAAGACAGTCCCATGTATTTAGCAAAGAATCAGCCCAATCCAGCAGACACATACCCATATATTCAGCAGAGAGATGTCTCAATTCAGCAGAGATATCCCCATATATCTGGCAAAGAGACATCCCTAGATATCTGGCAAAGAGACATCCCCAGATATCTGGCAAAGAGACATCCCCAGATATCTGGCAAAGAGACATCCCCAGATATCTGGCAAAGAGACATCCCCAGATATCTGGCAAAGAGACATCCCCAGATATCTGGCAAAGAGACATCCCCAGATATCTGGCAAAGAGACATCCCCAGATATCTGGCAAAGAGACATCCCCAGATATCTGGCAAAGAGACATCCCCAGATATCTGGCAAAGAGACATCCCCAGATATCTGGCAAAGAGACATCCCCAGATATCTGGCAAAGAGACATCCCCAGATATCTGGCAAAGAGACATCCCCAGATATCTGGCAAAGAGACATCCCCAGATATCTGGCAAAGAGACATCCCCAGATATCTGGCAAAGCGACATCCCCAGATATCTGGCAAAGAGACATCCCCAGATATCCGGCAAAGAGACATCCCCAGATATCCGGCAAAGAGACATCCCCAGATATCCGGCAAAGAGACATCCCCAGATATCCGGCAAAGAGACATTCCAAAGGGGCTGGGCCCCTTGGGATGCCCAGACACCCTACATGTGTATGGGCTGTCCCCTCTGATGGCGGCCCTAGATGGGTTAAATTGCAGGAGGGATAATGGGGGGTAACTTTAACGACCAATGTGGTGGTGGGGGGGTGATTAGGGGTTAACTTTCACTGCCCCTGACTATCAGTGCAGGGTGGGGTTAACCTTCACTGCCACTAACCGACTGGAAATGTCAGGGGCTGCACTTGAGACCCTCTCTAATTTTTCAGTTACCCACCACTGGACTAGATGATGCTGGACATCCTCCAGCCAGGAAATGAGGTGGGCTTTATCTGACTTGCTGAAGCTTCTAATATACATTATAATAAGCTCACAGTGTGCAGTGAAATCGGAGTAACATGTATTTAATTTATTTTGTTTACAAAGGAGGAAACTGTGCAAGATTGATAAGACAGCTAGAGGTCAGATTTAATTAAATTATAATCTAGGTTCCCTTTAAAGGGTCAGAACCCTCCCCAAACAGTTTAAATCGTTAGTGGATATCTGCAGGTAGTGCAGAATATTCCTCACAATGGGTGCTTGTTGCCGGTGGTCCTGGAACTAGGAGGTAGAACTACAAAAGTCTCTGAGGCCATTGGTGATCCAGCCTGTCAACACCCTTCCATGAATGCATTAACTTTTTTAGGATGTATAAATATGGGAAAATAGATATTTGCTACACAACTAAGGTAATTTAACTGGTTTTCCCATGTTACTAATATCTCTAGTCTTGGAATGTAAACTGCACCAGGGTGAGCACTTTCTTCTGAAGATTTATGCTATCAATAATTTTCTGATTGGTTTATCCCCTCCTGCCGTCTCCTATTGATTGTTGCCATTCCAGAAGCCTCAGATGCTGTTTTTCAGCTTTGCATGTACTGTGGACGGGGGCCAAGTGTCTGCTATAATAATATTATACCTTGATCTTAAAGTTGCTGGATCCAATTTAGCTGTGCATACATTGCGGCATAGCTGATATGGAGATAACTCATTCCTGACAGACCTCAAATGCACCCGAGGAGGATAGAATAGCCTCGTATGTCCAGGGTGCTTTCCTTTTTTCCTCAATATACGATTTGTAGTTCGTAATAGGGTACTTTAAATGGGATCTGATGTGAACAGGTTGTATAGAGAAAGTGCAGAAAAAAAAAAAATATTGGCGAACAACAAAGGGCCAGTTTATTGTCCTTCATACTTTAAGGGGGTGGCTGGACTGTGGCCAGTGGGAGTAGAAAATTTCCTGCCAGTCAGTGGGTGGGAGGAATTGTGCACCATTGTTGTTATCAGTGGAAGAATAGTGCCCAATCGTTGTTGTGAATGGAAGGAATTCTGTCCTATCGGTGTCAGTGGGAAGAATTGTGTGCTTTTGTTGGTGTCAGTGGGAAGAATAGTGGCCTATCGTTGGTATCAATGCAAGGAAATGTGCCCCATCATTGGTGTCAGTGGGAGAATTTGTGCCCTTTTTGATGGTGTCAGTGGGAGGAATAATTGCCCCATTGTTATCAGCGATAGGAATTATGTTCCACAGTTGGTGTTGATGGATGGAATAGTGCCCCAAGTGCCAGATGAAGCCAAGCAAGGGGCCTCATCCGGACCCAAGACCGCAGTTTGGAGACCGCTGGTCTATAGAAGCCTCAATACTTTAGGTATTGTTGTTCTAGGACCTTGTCTTAATGGGCTTTGAGCGTTTGTTGATTGGCATATGCAGCATACTTTTCTACTTGCATTTGACATCCGTTTGAGATATGCCTGAGATCATTCAGAGTTTGACAGGTACATCAGACCTGCTCTTGACCTCCTTCTGACCTACCTATGACCTCCTACATCAGCCCTTTTCAAGCTAATTTTGCTTTCACATTGGTTTGTATGGAGCGAGAAGCAGTTCTTTCAATATGGGCCCTTATTCGTTAATCTTTTTCTTTCTTTTTTTTTTTTAATCTTCTGACTTCCAGTGATGAAACCTCCTCACCATTGTTTCTGACCCTTTTCTTACCCACTTTGGAGTTTTGGGTATTCTTTTGGGTGTTCTCAGTCCTACTTTTGTATTCAGCCTGATAAGGGGAAAAAAAGTAAATTTTCATCAGGGATTGTGGATCCTGCTAGCATTTGCCATGTGAGGGGAGAAGACCTCGGAACAATCAAAGATCTTGTCACCAAAGTCCCTGAGAGTCCAAATACATTGTTGCATGGTTGACTCTAGCTTTTACAAAAAAAAGTAAGCGATTTACTGGGCCGACTCTTTGAGGTGACCATAGAGGGACCAGGATCTTCCTGAGAACAATGAGCAAGGAGAGATCTACTCACTGAAGAAAGTCCTCAGAGTACAAATACAGTACTCTGCGTTTAACGACTTACCTGTTTAACGACCACTCAAACTTACGACTAGCTCTCCCCACCTGCACTATAGATCATTGTATTGTACAATACAGAATTTTCGTTTGGGTTCTGTACTTATGCATATTAAAACAACGCTATTCAGCTGGAGTTGTGTGTAGACCTTTTTTTCACAATACAGTACAGTAGTTGAGAATGTTTAAAATATTGATTACTTGATTACCTTGGAACAGGACCTGGTCGTTAAGTGAGGAGTACCTGTAAATCAGGATCTACAGTGTTTCACAACACATGGTGACAATGTCAAACCTTTGGTATTTTGATAATTCCTTACGCTTTGGAGCTTGTTCCCTCGGCTCTACTGAAGATTAGTGCTTGCTTACAGGGTGATTGCCCAATATCTTCCCTGTGCATTACCAAGGTCATCTGACTGCTAGAGGCTTCCTAGAGCAGTGGTCACCCAAGTACAGTCCGTAGGCAGGTACAAGATTTTATCTGAAACCCTGCTAGGGTCAGTGGTATATTATAAACATGCACAAATTGAGGATTAAGTTGGACAGAGCTCCCCCCCCAACTGCACTGTAATCATCATTAAATGCTTGGACCAACGACTTCTAGCAACAGGTGACGTGCTTGCCCCAGCATTCACAGGAGGACAGGACTTCTTCCTTCCATCCAGACCTACTCCACCATGCTGCTTACAGTGGTAAGGGAGATTCTAATGTAAGGCGGGACTGTATGGGGACCCTGATTCAAGAAGGGCTCTGATGGAGTAGGAAACTCTAATGGGGGCCCTAATGTATAGGAGAGCTCTGATGGAACCCTTATGTAAGGGGGATGCTGATGGGGACCTTTATATAAGGCGGACCCTGATATAAGAGTCACTCTTTTATAGGGACTGTGATATGACGGATTCTAATGGGGACCCTAATAGAAGGGAGACTTATGTGGACCCTGATGTAAGGAAGACTCTTATGGGGACCATGATATAAGGAAGACTCTTATGGCGACCCTGATATATGGGAGACTTTTATGGGGACCCTGATATAAGGAAGACTCTATTGGGGACCCTGATGTAAGGGTGACACTAATGGGAACCCTGATATAAGGTTTGGACGCTAATGAGACCTTATATGAAGGGGATTCCAATGGGCACCCTTGTATAAGGGAGACTCTCATGGGGGGGCGTGATTTATACGGGAACTCTTATAGAGATTCTATTCTAAGAGGGGCTCTGATGAGGACCCTGGTGTAAGTGGGTACTTTAATGGGGGCCCTGATATAAGGGAGACTCTAATGGGGGACCTTATGGGGAACTCTAATAGAGATTCTGATGTTAGGGGGGGGGGCTTCGATAGGGACCCTGGTGTAAGTGGAGACACTTACTAAATTTCTTTCTCTTTTGTTCTAAATCATATCTTGCCGATTAAAAAATTGTATTCAT
Organism: Lithobates clamitans; assembly: GCA_037952925.1. Taxonomy (NCBI): domain Eukaryota; kingdom Metazoa; phylum Chordata; class Amphibia; order Anura; family Ranidae; genus Lithobates; species Lithobates clamitans. The sequence continues at coordinate 208,389 of JBBGZY010001973.1, forward strand.
TCTTTTTTAAAATGATTTTTCTATGCCTCTGAATATTTGTAAAATATACGTATTCCTCTTTCGAGACCCCTGACATAAAAGATCAGAGATGATCAGGTTGCATGACTGTTGAACGTGGTGGTTGGAATTGTGTTGAACGTGGTGGTCAGAATTGAGAGCATTTGTTAATGGATTGCGTATGACTATTCTTAACTATTTATGGACCCTGGGTCTGCTACACGCGCCTAAAACAAATATTCACAAGGGACTTTATCTGCAGTCAATGCGATATGTCCCTTGTGCCTGATGCTTTAGATGAGATCTTCAGTCCTCTCATCCCCACCTACCCCCACAGCCTTCTGGTGCCACAGGGGTTAATATAGCCGATGGACCTGTCATATGCACTCATCATAAGTGCCGACTATGCCGGCCCCCCTCCTTTATTCATAGACACTGTACTATAGCAGGCATAGTCCATAATGATGTGCCTTAGTTGTACTGGGGACATTGGGTGGTGGATGTCTTTTTAGAGTTTATTGATAAACTTGAACACAAGAAGCAATAGATGTTCTACCCATGTAAATAAGATAATGCTAACTATGAACACTTGAATTTTCCAGCTATTTTAATGAAAACCAGTATCCCGATGAGGCCAAGCGAGAGGAAATTGCCAATGCGTGCAATGCAGTTATACAGAAACCAGGTGAGTGTGACATGTCTACATCTTTTGATCTCTAAAATCCAAATCTCTCTTTCTATAGTTTTTTTTCTAAGTTTTGAAATCCCTTAGAAATTACTTAAAAAGCCATTGTTCCTGTTGCCATTCAATTGATTTAGAAATATAGCCAAGACATAACTTATCTTACAAATGGCCATTACTGTTTTATAATATATATATATATATATATATATATATATATATATATATATATATATATATATTATTCACATATGACTGTAATTGCCCATTTCAATAATCGTCATCCCAGAAACATTGGTAATTGCACTTGCACATCTCATTATTTTGTTTATCCCCCAAAAAAGTATATTTGTCTGTGGGTTGCAAGAAATTTTTATTCAAGAAGTTCATTTTTTGGCCACAATGAAATAGAATGTGTTTGGTAAGCAATTTTTTTGGAAATGAGAGTTATGCCATGCGTAGGCTTGCCAGAAGACAGATGATTACAAAGGTGTCCACGGTTGTCTTCAGAGAAGATTTATTCAGCATAGAAAAAGATAGAAGGCTCAAGTCTTCAACTAAGAAAAAGTACATCAGAATCTGCAGTTTGAGAAACAGATCTCCACCAACTGACACTTCTTTCAAGATCTGATTGGTTAATGCCTTTATGGCACATTAGCGGTTTCCAGATCGGTGACCCTCAAGCACACCTTGGGAACCGTACCCAGATCATTAATCACAGGGTTGGCTTGCAGTGTTTACTTGTGGCACTGGATCTTGCATTTGACACTCACTTTGGCCATGGCACATTGAGTGCAGTTGGCTTCATGGCACTATGCATGTCCAGGGCCATGGTCTATTCCAGGCATCTCCAAACTACGGCCCTCCAGCTGTTCTGAAACTACACATCCCATGAGGCATTGTAAAACCCTGACATTTACAGACATGACTAGGCATGATGGGAATTGTAGTTCCTCAACAACTGGAGGGCCGTAGTTTGGAGACCCCTGGTCTATACCAATGGCTCCTAGACCCTGAAGACCCCTCAGAGAGGGTATGCCACCATGACAAGCCTGCCCTGATAAATTCATACACACTTTGAGTAGAGTTTCAATTTGGTAATGAAACACGAGAAGCTAAAACCATTGATTGCTGAATCCAATTTGGAATGGAGCCAGTAGGGATTTCCACAAATGACCCATGGAGATGCTTTCTGCCCCACCACCAGGTTTACACTCCACAAACCATGCAAAAATGATGTTTTGTTTGTCATAGTTTCATATTATTCACCAAGGACCTTGAAACGTTATGTAAAATCACACCGATCTACATAATTTATGTCGGAACCATAATTCATTCCCCTATTAAAGCTCTTGGTAGAAAGCCAACCAGATTTAATTCAGCCCGATGCCAAGATGCTTCTGGCAGGGACCTGTGCGAGGTGCAACTAGATGTTTCTGTGGCATCTTCACTGTGATTACACTTTTTCAAGGTTAACAGACAATACTTTGCATTTAAAAGCTTACAGGTGTTTGAAAAATCTTTTGTAACTGTTAGACTACCATCCTGATTTTGTTTTTTTGGTTTTTTTTAAGTTCAAATAGCAGCCTGAGATTGTTTTTGCTTTAAAGCACAACTCCAACTTTGTAACTAATAGTAAGAATCCTTTCTTATAGCGGTATTAAACCCGCAATTAAAAATGTTATTTATTGCAGCTTACCAATCATATGTAGTGCCTGCATTTGGTTTCTTTTTTAGGCTTATTTTTCCCCTCTGTTTTCACCTGGTGATCTGGCCAGTAATACACCTCCCGTATTAGAGTGCCCCCACTCTGCAGAAAAGAGCACAGGGGGTACTTTTGGACAGCAGTATTATCAGTCTGGAGGGAGGGGAGTGTTGGATGCACTAGCAGATTAAAATACACAAATCAAATTGAAGCCAAACTCCATCTCACTTTTTTTAAGCAGTTACAGTAACAGTGATGTTCCTTTTAGGGATAAAGCCTTTACATGAATAAGAGCTGATCATTATAAGCACCCCTGTCAGTAGTAAATGGTTTGTCTCAACCATCTAACCGCAACATCTGCAGGACACCTTGTTCTGTTGAAAAACTGGCCTACTGGCCAGATCACCAAGTGAAAATAGAGCCTAAAAAAGAAAACAAATGCAGCTACTACATCTAAGAATTGGTAAGATTCAGTATAATGTTTGCTTTTGGGTTGATTACGGCTTTAAAACCTCCTGAAGTTTGCCTTGGAGTTCATTTTCCTCTAGCCTGTTCATATTTGTAAAATGGGTATCACTTCCTCATTCTACAGAATGCCCTACTTCCAGTCATGCAATAGTAAGTGTCGCTATGCCACATGCTATCCAGAGCGATATCTTCCAGACAGCCTTCTGTGGTCCTTGAGACTGGGAAGGATGCTGTGCTGAATTAAATGCATTCCAATTATCATAGCCATACCTTCCTCATGAGCCATGCTGAACCGTACTTTAAGACTGCAAGTAAGGTCTACCTCCTTAGCCCCACCCACAGTAACACCCAGAATCGCTTTGAAAGTACACGAATCCCAAATCATTATGGTGATGGAGTCGTCTTCCTTTTATTCGGGATCTCTCCCGACTGCTGCTCCTCCAAAGCCCTAAAAAACTTCCTGTGTGTCTGCAGCACATGGCTGTGTCCAAGTCCTCTTCCCCCTCCCTCTACGTCCTGTAGCATCACTTCCTGTCCTGAGCTCATGAACCAGTCCAACAAGTTCATTAATAGATAAATACAGGAAGCCAAGCTTCTAAAAACAATACATGATCTTAAAAATGTTATACCATATTTATGCTTTAAATAGCACTAAAATAGCCATACCAACACACACGGGCAGCAAGCAGCAGCTTCCTCCAGTGCCTTAGGCATGCCAACGGCGCTGGAGAGAACCTGTGACTTCACAGGTAATTTATACAACGATAGACTTTCAGTAACCTCTAAGACCCAGCCGTTTGTTCCTCCCTCTTCCCTCCACTAAGCTCACTTTTTCTCTTTTCAGGCAAGAAACTATCGGATCTGGAGCGAGTTACCTCCTTGAAAGTGTACAATTGGTTTGCCAACAGGCGGAAGGAAATCAAAAGAAGAGCTAATATTGGTAATGTACCAGAGCACAGCCATACTGACCATCAGCGGGAAGGCCATTTACACACCTGTCTGTTTTACCCTTCCCTCTTGAAGACAAAAGCTTAGTAAAATGTCACCATGGCCCACATAGTGCATGCAGCCATTTTGCCTGAAGCTACAAACTCTGTGTAATTCAGATATATACACCGATCAGCCATAGGAACATCATGACCACTGACAGGTAAAGTGAATAACATTGGTTATCTCGTTACAATGGCACCTGAAAGTGGGTGGGATATATTGGGCAGCAAGCAGATATGTTTTTTCCTTGAAGTTGATGTGTTGAAAGCAGGAAAACTGGGCAAGCGTAAGGATTTTAGTGACTTTGACGAGGGCCAAATTGTAATAGCTGGACGACTGAGTCAGAGCAGCTTCAAAACTGCAGCTCTTGTGGGATGTTCCCGGTCTGCAGTGGTCAGGACCAACCAAAAGTGGTCCAAGGAAGGAAAACTGGTGACTGGGTCATGGACAGCTAAGGCTCATCGATGTACGTTGGGAGCGAAGGCTGGTCTGTGTAGTCCAGTCCAATGGAAGTAGCTCAAATTGCTGAAACATTTGATGTTCTTCTGATACACTGTGTTTTCTCCCACCTTTCTATCACAGATTGTGTATGGGGCTATGTAGTCACAGACCGATCAGGGTGTCCATGGTGATCCATGTCCACAGCCAAAAGCACCTACAATGGGCTCATGAGCATCAGACCTGCATCACAAATGCCTGCTCTGATGAATCACGTTTTCTTTATATCTTGTGGATGGCCAGGTTTGTGTGAGTCACTTACCTGGGGAAGAGATGGCAACAGGATGCACCATAGGAAGAAGGCAAGCCAGTAGAGCCAGTGTGATGCTTTGGGCAATGTTCTACTGGGAAACCTTAGGTCCTGCCATTCATGTGGATGTTACTTGACATGTACCACCTACCTAAACATTGTTGCTGACCAAGTACACTTCATGGAAATGGTATTCCTGATGGCAGTGGCCTTTCAGCACGATAATGTGCCCTGACACACTGCATAATTGGTTCAAGATTGGTTTGATTGGTGCACCAGGATGCACTATGGTAAGAAGGCAAGCTGGCAGAGGCAGTGGTTTGCTACTGATAGGTTGGTGCTAGATACCAAGGCACACATTCAGAGGTATAGTGGTGTCCATGACTCGGCAGGTCAGGGGTGTTTTGTTGGCAAAAGGGGAGCCTTCTAAATATTGAGTGGTCATAATGGTATGACTGATCGGTTTATATTGATATTTTGATAACTTGCCTGAATACAGCTTGGTTCCCCATAAACAAATGCCTGTGAAGCTAACACCACGTGTGATAGTCACACAAAGGTTAATACCCCCCTCTCCATGTTTGGAAGGAAATCAGCGATGGCAGCCTGTCTATTTAGTATAAATTTCCTTTAATGTAGTCTTTGCAGAGTTGTAGTTTTGAAAGCCAGCATCTTGGGAAAAGAAATGTCAGTTCCTGTGCTTTGCACATTCAGGACCTCTCCATCCGTGGTTTAGGCTTTTAGATAACATCCAGGTTTACACGCCAGGCTGATCTTGCAGTGCCCGGTGCTTGACCCTGAATTGTTGCTCTGAGATATTGCCATCACACACACTCCTGTGCCTGCATCGCTAAATGGGATTTAATACAGCCTGGCAATAGACATCTTGATGAAATGCAAGCAACGCTCTCAGCTTCAAGCATCACTTGTGCGCCACAGGTAGCAAATGACTCGTCTCATTTTAAGATGCCCTTGTGGCTAATTTTTGAACACCACCTGGGATCCTTAAATAGACCTTCACTTGACATACTGATATTTTACTATATTGTTGCCATGGCCTTCAGAGTCTGTCCAATATTGCTTCATGCTTGCTAGAGACAGATCACAAGGATTTTAATTGCTGGTGATAGCCAACAAGAGCTTAATGCTAACTCAGAGAGAGAGAGCGATAGCCGAGGGGGATAAATCTGTAGAGCGGGTATTAAACTAATGTGTAGCACATACATGCATTGCTTGTTGTATGCTGCTGTCACCGGAATATAGGGTATACATGTTCTTGTGCGCATATGTAATTGGACAATACATATGCATCAGAATAATCATTAGTGAAGCCAGTAACGAATTTAGCCACAGATTAGCATAATTTAGCAGATTTGTCATTGTGTCTGTCAGTTTGGAAACTAGTAATATTGTGATTTTTTTTCAGTTAAAGGGATAATTGGCTTTTTTTTATTTGTCATGTTGAATTTCTTTTTAAAGAGGTCCATTCAGTTTCTAATTGCCTGTGTAGTGCACAATCCCTTGTTTGTCCTGTGTTGATAGTAATGGGCAAAGGGAGATGAGTTTTTAATAGCCTTGGTCACCTGACCATGCAGCCTAACATACCATGTTCATGAAGATTCACTTGTGTGCACTTTTGTGTGCGGAATTACGCCCATGTTTCTGTTTCAATCTTTTTTAGTAAAATGGAAAGTGGTCTAAGGGTACAAACTAGTGTCTAGACCAGCATTTCTCTATCAGGGTGCCGCAAAATGCCCTCGGGTCCTGTGGCAAAAGGACGAAAAACTTGCTCTGTGTTAACTCCAGTATACAGAGAGGTAAAAGAGCGCACAGCCCGCACCTCCTCTTGACTTTCTCCTTTCTGTCGCTATCTATACTCCTGTCGGCAACCCAAAATGCTGTATGGGCTGTCCGCCCGTGTCCTGCCAACCAATGAAGCCATTAGTTGCAAAGGACAGGTCGGGCAGCTCGCACAGCATTCTGGATTGCCAACAGGAGTATAGCTAATGACAGAATTAGAGAGCCGGGAGGAGGTGCAGGCTGTGCTCTCTTCCTCCTCTCTGTATACTGAAATGAGAAACGCTGCCTTAGACTCCTGGGGCCATCTAATATGCTGTCTGACCAGGAACGAGCTAAATCCAAATGAGTGGAGGTATCAAAGAGACTCATGCACTAATGAACAGATTTGCGTGAAGTGAAGAAGTGGCCATCGTAACAGAACACGTTTGGCAAGTTGCCAATAGTAGTAAAAAGTAGACCTAAATCAGCATAAATTGTGCGCTGATCATGAAGTATAAATGATCATCATCCCAAAAAAGCTAGGAAAAGTAAAATAAAAGAGAAATTGGGGGGGGGTGGAAAGAAAGGTCAAGATGTATGATCAAGGTGAGGAAGGAGGAACAAGTCAGAGAGGGGAAAGTTGCTCTGCTTAACCCAACACACAACTCCCCATATAGGCCTCCAGATCATGTGCTTGTAAAGTATCTAATCCAGGGGTTCCAGATTATTCCACATCTGGCATGCCTATCACATAGAATAACTAGCTAGTTTTTCATGTAACATTTATCTAGGATAGCTTGCGTTTGGTCATGGCAATGTTCACCACAGGAGTTTTCCAGGCTTTTGTGATGGACATCTTTGCGGCAAGTTAAATATAAAGGATGAGAGTTTGAGCGTGCCTAGCGATATTATCCGCCAGAAAGCGTGCCGTTTTAGCATTTTTAGTAAGGTTAACAGAGTCAGAGTAGATCAGAGTGAACACTCTGTTCCAGAATTGCTTGAATTTCGAGCAGGTCCACCAAGTATGGTACATGGTCCTCTCCTGTCTGCATCCTTTGAAGCATCAGGGCTGTACACTATTCTGGTTATCTTCAAATAGGGAGCATAGCTCTTTGCTCTTCTGCAGTAGTACTCTATAGCTCAACCTTTTTTACATCAGAGAAGTCCTTAAAGTGGATGTAAACCCACTCTTTCTTTCTAAAGTACTGCCATAGTGGTTATTTATAAGGATTTTTCCAGGTCTCGGGGAACCCTTGCTAAAAATCATTAATTGGCGGTCAGTGGGAAGAACACTCCTTATATTGTTGGTGGGTGACAAGAGCGTCCGCCTTACCGTGAGGGTCAGAATGCCTCCCGTAATATTGGTGTAATGCCGTTGGCTCTGCCAAGTGGTGTTGGCCCTGGAGCTATGCAGGCACCATGAGCTGGGAAGTCAATAAGTTACAACTAAAAGGAACCCCTAGCAACCTCTGGAGAGAGCCCTATAGTTCCATGGAACCCTGGTTGAGAATGGCTGCTTTAGAGTGTACGGGAGGTTAAGTTCCAACTCACTGGGTACCCGATGGTCAGGTTGAGGGCATGGTGGCTGCATTTTGTAATCCGTGTTATGTCCCAGCCACTGTCAGGTCAAGCCAGGCTGTATCCTTTGTCTTGCTGTGCAGCTATTTTAAAAATAAATGTTGCTTTTGATGGTTTTTATTACCAGTGCAGATAATTTAGGGCCATATTTGCTTTTTTCGAAGAAGCAGCAATCCTGGAGAGTCATGGGATCGATGTCCAAAGTCCAGGAGGGCATTCGAACAGTGATGACGTAGATGGCAATGATTACTCTGAACAGGTGAGCCTCTCCGCTTTTGTACTGTAAGCTGGTCCATCTACCTAGAGACTCTTCATTTGTTTTCTGTGTGATCTGCAGGACAGTATGGGAAATGTCCTTTCTTTTTAAGATCTGCTCAGGTTTACTTAAAGTGGTATTAAATCCAAAAGCAAACCTTTATTATATTGAAGCTTACCAATTCTTAGACGTGATGGCCGCATTCGTATTATTTTTTTTAGGCTTTCTTTCCTTAATTTTCATCTGGTGATCCAGCCAGTAAGTCTGTTTTTCAACAGAACAAGCTCTCCTGCAAATGTAGCAGTTAGTGTTGAGACAAGCTAATTACCACTGACAGGGGTGCTTACAATAATCAGTTGGCTGGATGATGAATGTTGTTTGGCTCATTTCAGAAGATGATGATACTGCCAATCATAGAGGTTTAGCTAGCAAGACCACCAGCTAATTAAGGTAAAAAATGGGTTGGAAAAAAAAAAGCTGGTCGTATCTGTTGTCAAGTGGGCAACGTTTCTTATTGTCCCTTTATTTACCTAGCTTTTCTCATTTCCTTTTACATACTTAGGATGACAGCACCAGTCACAGCGACCACCAAGACCCCATCTCCTTAGCTGTCGAAATGGCTGCAGTCAACCACACCATCCTGGCGCTGGCCCGGCAGGGGACGGGAGAGATCAAGACAGAGGCTCTGGACGATGACTGAGACCCCCAACTGCAGCGGGGAAGGGTCAAAATCGAAAGTTTCTTAGATTTTAGACGTAGCACCTTAGCAATCTTTTTCCTCGGTCCTTAATGTGTGTTCCTATATCAGTATAACTGCAGTCTCTTGTCCGTAAAGTTAGCTGGTAGGGTCTCGTCCTGTGAAGATGGCATAGTGCCCATATTCACGTCCGCTATTCTCAGTATTAATTCTAGCCATATTCCTTCCCTTCCCTGGGTCTAGAACATTTGACTCCATTCAGGCATTCCAATTTTACAAGTGCTTCCAGCCCCCACCTTATGCTTCTCTTTCCTTAAGCACCTTTTAAGTGTATTTTTTTAAAGACTTTCTCGAACGTAGGGAGCGTTAAAGCAATGTATGAAGACATGACTAAGTATGTGAAATACGGGGTAAGATGCTTCAGTTGGCAAACTGCCTTAGCCTGAGAATTGAAAAATTTTAATCTTAATCCTGTATTATTTAAGTCAGTTGCCAGTTCCTACCAGCATCCATTGCATTTGCAAAATAATTATTGTGCAAATTTTTGTCTGAATGTCTAGATCGGCCTTTCTCAACCTTTTTACTCCAGAAGGACCCTTGAAATAATTTTTAGCTCTCATGGAACTCCTGCGAAGACCAATTCTTTGGGGAAGGGGTGGGTCAGTGGGGAAAAATGCCCCTTATGATGGTGGTAAGTGGGAAGATTGCTCCTTAAATTGGTGGCCAGTGGAAGAATGTCTTTTAAATTGGTGGCCAGTGGGAGGAATGTCCCTTATATTGGTAGCCAGTGAGAGGACCAGTGGGAGGGACGTCCCTTATATTGGTGGCCAGTGAGAGGAATGTCCTTTACACTGGTGGTCATTGGGAACAATGTCCCTTCCCTTGGTGGTCAGTGGGAACAATGCCCCTTCCCTTGGTGGTCAGTGGGAACAATGCCCCTTCCCTTGGTGGTCAGTGGGAACAATGCCCCTTCCCTTGGTGGTCAGTGGGAACAATGCCCCTTCCCTTGGTGGTCAGTGGGAACAATGCCCCTTCCCTTGGAGGTCAGTGGGAACAATGTACCTTACCTTGGTGGTCAATGGGAAGAATGTCCCTTACCTTGGTGGCCAGTGGGAAGAATGTCCCTTACATTGGTGGCCAGTGGGAAGAAAATGTCCCTTACATTGGTGGCCAGTGGAAAGAATGCCATTATATTGGTGGCCAGTGGGACTAATGTCCCTTACCTTGGTGATTAGTGGCAAGAATGTCCTTTACATTGGTGGCCAGTGGGAAGAATCCTTATTACAGTGGTGGTCAGAATGGCTAAAAATCATTGGTGTCCTCAGTTAGCTTTGCCAAATGGTGGTGGCCCTGCACCTATGAAGGAAACATCAAATGGTAGATTAATGAGCCGCAGCTCAAGGAACTCCTAGCAACCGCTCGAGAAATCCTGGTTGAGAATGGCTCTTCTAAACAAACATAGGTTTATGGTTGGTGGTCCACCATTTGTCAAGGAAGTTTAAAACCACAGCAGCCCTTCCACACACTGGAACTTATAATTCTTTGACAAATGGGGGTGGACACAACAGAAAAAGCCCTTATTTCTAAATTATGACACCTGTTTTCTATATTGTAAAAAAACACTAAGATGCAGAACAGCATGATAAGCACTTAAGTTGCTCTGTTACAGACTCTTATTGGCTCCAAAGTTTGTATGCTAAACCAGTCATCAACCACGTTTGAGCCACGTACAAAGGACTTTGATAGAGGTCTGGCTGGTAAGGCAGTACTTTTCTCTTGTCTCTCCAAAATATGCCTTTTAATTGAAGCTGCCCAGACTACAGTATTAATTTTGCAAATGATGTGTCCCAATATATTTTTGGAGGTTGGCAGTTGCCTAACAAAGCACTTTTATTTGTTCTTGTGTCTATGGCAATAGATTTTCTGTTTGTTTTTTTTTTTTGTTTTTTTTTCATTATTCTGTATGTCTTTCTTAAATATAAAGAACTGGTTTGTGTCCTTTTGTGATTAGGCATTCTCCAATTTATAAAATGCCTAAGGCGTCACTTTTTAACTTGACTTAAACAAATCTGTAGTACATTCCTGCCTATGAGCTACCCTATAGCTGTCTGCTAAAATCTGGTGTTTTTGCAGCTGAAATGTAGAAGATTAGTGCTTGAAATTTCACAGACTTGTTTAAAAGGGAATTTTTGCATAGACCGCCTTGTTTTCAAACAATACAAAAGTGCCAAAACTATCACTGTGTGTTATATTTGATGCTAATGTTAAATAAATTAAGCTAGAGTGAGATTTAAGGTGAATTGCACACTAATTATACCTTTTGTATTGTCATTTGCAGCCTTGTGTTCACCACTGGCAGCTATTACTCAGACCTCCTCCCATGACAACTTTACTGTAGGGCAGCATGGAATAAAGCTATAAAAATCACTGCCATTGATGAATTACTAGACTGTGATAGTTCACAGATGGAAAATTGCAGATTTATGGTTGTTTAACTAGTAAAGATGTAAGGTGACCCTGTTATTTAAAAAAAATGAAAGACAGCATACCTGTTAAAGACTGAAAACAAGACACAGCATTATAACCTCCACTCCTTAATTACATTGAATGTGTTTACCGGTGCTCAAGCTATCCGCCAATGTGAGCCCTGTAGAATCTGAATCTTGAACAATTGCTGGCACTTCTGTAAAATCCACAAACAGACTTTATTAACAGCGCATAAGATCTTCACAGAGGGCCAACGCGTTTTGGCCGTGGGGCCTTAGTCGTGGCCACGACTAAGGCCTAATGGCCGAAACACGTTGGCCTGCTATGTGGATTTATTCTAGGTAATAAAGGCTATCTGCTTGTGGAATTTTACAAAAGTTCCAGCATTTCTTCAAGATTCAGAAACCTTTAAAAGAAGAGGCCATATACTGACCTTTCCCGAGTGCATAAATGCTACTGCTCCCTGGCTGCTGCAGATAGTTCCACACGCCATGTCTTATATCTGCTCCCCTGCTGCATGCTGTGGTTCTTCCCACTGGCTCTTACATAACAACGTACAAGTTGACAGGACCCAAAGGGTCAAATATGTGTAGCAGCCAGGGAGGAGAATCACAGTTGTGTTTCAACACTGGAAAGTTAAGTTTATAACCTCTTTACAGGTATGTCCTCTTTCAGTTTTTGACCGTTTAGTGAGAAGGCTACTTTAAGTGAGGGTGGCAGGTGTTTGAACAATCATAATTTATAACATTGTTAGCTCTAGCTACTGATCTACCAAGTAGAAGAAAAGAAAACAATAGACAATGGCCTCAAAACTCTATTTATTTGGACTGTTCTGAATGTCTCCTTAAAGGAAAAGTCAACTTTTTTTGTACTTTCACTGGTTTAACAGGCCCAGGAGAGCATATCAAAGGGCCCTAATATTGCAGTTACTTAAACCCATAATTTGTGCTTTTTCTGAACCTCAAGCTGCTACACCCCACTTCCTGAAACTTTAATGCAACGGGCTCTTAATAACACTAAGCTCAAACTACAATTATAAGAGAGCTCTTGGTGGTCCCCTTCATTGGTCCACCATTGGTTTGACCTGCTATGAGCTTGCAGAAGTAAAAACTATGTAACCAGTATTCAGTTCAATAGATATTGTGATGTTCCCTTCTGACATGCCAACCCCAGGTTTGTAACAAAGCCATAACAGACCGTGCAGCTGCTCTGGGGCCCTGTACAGCTTGGCTATATAAAGATTTACCCAGGCGGCAATTTATAGAAAGTACTGTACCCTTGTATGTTATGAAGGATATTAGGAGGCGTTTATCAAAACCCAATTGAACCATATTGTAAAATGCTGTAAACAGATTTCAGGTGCAGTAGTAGTAGTAAGTGAACACAGTCTTATCGTTCATTTAGCTGGTAACCTCTCTCCTGATATCTGGCATGTGTCCTGTTCATCACAGCGAGAGCTCTCGCTTCGGCAAAGCTCATGCTCCCTGCTGATTTGAACAGCTCTAGCTTTATCCAGAGAGGTCACTACTTCCACACAGAGAGTAACTTCTCTGTAGCAAAGCCTTTCTAAACCTTTTCAACACAGAGGAACCCTTGAAATAATTTTCCAGTTGCAGCGAACTCATGATACATTAGTGTGATGGTCAGTGGGGAGAATGCTTACACTGGCGGACATTCCCCCTTACAAATAGCTAAAAAGATCAGTGGTGTCCATGGGAACTTACCTGAGAGGCAGGAATTGCTTATTTTTAGTCAAGGAACCCCTAGCAACCTCTGGAGAAACCCTGGTTGAGAAACCCTGCTGTAGCATGACGATTGGGTTATTTCACTATGGATATGGCTGCTTTACCAACCTAACAAATGGTAAGGCTGTGATCACTTATTTTTCTACACTTTGAATCTGTTCATAGTGTTTCAGAGTTTACTTGGGCTTTGTCTATAAATGCAAAGCAGACAGTTGAGTGCAAAGGTCACTGAACATGATGAAGTATACTACGTTTTACATGAAACTCCAGCAAAAAAAGTTTTTATTTTTGGTTTGTGTAGGGACAGAGAAGAGTTAAAGCCTCCGTCAGGAAATTTCCTCAGCTGCAATAAAAAATACCTGATAAATTCTAACCCTTCTACACTCTATACAAAGCTTTTTTTTTTGGAGTCTCAAGTTTTGATTTCAAGCAATTTGCTTAGGCAGGCCAAACGCTCATTGACTTAATTTTTCACTTTTTCAGTTGAAGTTTAGATCATAAAATTGGTATGTTTTCCTTCAATATCTGCCCAGTCCATCTTCCATGCTCCTAAAGATCAAATTAAAACTAACTTTGCTGATAAAGAACAGGAAGAATATTTTTAGCGGTTCAAAAAAAAAAAAAATACCAGTGCATTTCTAGTTCATAGATCTGGAAAAATACTAGTATATTCCCAGTTCATAGATCTGAAAAAATACCAGTACATCCCTCAGTTAATAGATCTGAAAAACAACTAGTATATCCCCAGTTCATACATCTGAAAAAATACCAGCACATGCCCAGTTCGCACATCTAAAAAAAAAAAAAAAAAAAAAAAGTACATCCCTATTCCTTATATCTGAAAAAATACCAGTACATCCCTCTTTATTAGATCAGAAACAAATGATCGGACAACCCGATTTCTTCGATCGGAAACAAATGGCTGTACATCTTTTTTTCTGGATCTGAAAATATATCTTAGTGCTGACCATAATCTCAAAAACAATTTGATTTAAATATTTAGGCACCTAGATACTCTCCAAACTCCACCAAACTCTACACACTTTCGTCAAGATGTTGATATTAGTGACTAGCATGCCTATCACCGGTTACATTAAGCGTAGACCTGTTATAAAGAAATCATTTGCAAGATGCGCTACAGGTACTTAAAGTGGTTCTAATGTGAAAAGGTTTTTTACCTTAATGCATTCTCTGCATTAAGCTAAAAAAGCCCCATTACTTGTCCTGCTTACCTCCATCCTTAAACACTTACCGGACTCCTGTCACTGCTCCAGCACTGTCTCCACTGCAGCCTCATCCCCCTCGCTTCCTGCTTTCACAAGCGACCTTGAGAGCCTTGGGGTCATAGGTTTCTGCTAATGTCAGTCAAAGTTCTGTGAGCAGGCAGCAGGAGTGTGGCTTACTGACGCTGTATGTGTGTCTATGGACACACATAGCCCAACTGAATAGCGCACGTGCATGGGTGCCTCCTTGGCATTTAGCTGCTGAAGTAAAAAGCTCTGGAGGGAGACTGCCATGAGAGGGGAGGTAAGGGACCTTTCTGTGTAGTATTGTTGTACAGAGCAGGGAAGTATAAAATCTTTCTTTATTAAAAAAAAAACAAAAAAAAAAAAAAACAGCTTTTCGTATCACTTTAAAGTAAACCTGTCATGTTGGTTAAAGCGCAGGCTTGTGAGAAACTTGGGGTTAACTGAAGAGTGACGACCTACTCTGTGGCACCTTCAAAGTTTTGTTATCCAACAAGGTGGGAAAAATTTTGTGCAGTTGAATGCCAAATGTTTACTTTTTGGTGCAGAAAATAAGCAGCGTTGACTTTGCTTTGCCCTATCAACCTACTGGCTGAGTAATGTAGTCCTACACATCTAGATTTTCACTCAAAAACAAAGTGGATACAGAAATCTGCTCTACCAGTTGTTGTATTCAGGCTGATTGGATTCAGCTTGTGGGCCAACATTTTTTTAACTCGGCTTCTTCCATTTTTCAGTTGAGGTTTGTCAAACTCTGTGGTGCCAACCGGGGGGCCACCGATGGTTTGAATTTTAGCTGACTAAATCGGAGCCCTGTATTGGCTAGCCCAAGGGAGAAGGGCAAGGGGCTAAGATTTGTATGGCCATGGAAATGTAGTGAACATTTTTCCCAAACTGTACAAAGATCTAACATTCTGACATTAGAAACCGTTCTTAATGACAGAGATAGAAAATGGTTTTGAAACGTATTTTCGGTTTTCCTTTAAAAAACAAAATGTTACCAGTAAAAATACTGTTTAGAATATATCATAAAATCATAAAAATCTCTGCTACTGGGAACTCCTACAGTAGATCAGTGTAAAATCAAACTTCTCACTGGCAACTATCACCCAGACCTCTCCCCCACGACAACTTTTCTGTAGAGCAGTATGGCTTGTATAAAAGTCCGTCTACCATTGATACATTTTGGAGACTGAAAAAGTGTTCCATGTATGTCCAACTTAAAGCGGGGTTCCACCCAAATTTTGAAAATATCTGTATGTATTCTCTTCCTTGCCTAGATGCTGACATGCCGTTTAAAAAAATTTAAATCGCCGTAATTACCTTTTATTTTTCTATTTTTCTTTGCACTTCCTGGTTCTCCTCCCATGGGAGTAGGCGTGTTTATAGCCTCTCCCAGACTCCTGGGAACTAGTCTCAGGCTTCCCAGGATGCCACTGAGCATGTGCAAGAACGAGCAGTGAATGCTGGGAGCACAGCATTCACCACATCCAGGAAATAAATGCTTGTGGGCTTCAAATGCCCACAATGAAGATGGAAACCGCCTTCAGTGAATAATATAAGTTATTCTTTCTGACGAAATCTGACACAGGTGGACATATTAAACACAATATGTGAGTATGTAATGCTGAGAAGAAAAGTTTGTGAATGAACTAAAAAAAAAAAAAACGATAGATAGGTGCACCCCCGCTTTAAGAGATGTAGGCTTTTGGGACCTTATGTATCGTTATGTTCTTAAAAAGAACCAGAAATGCTTCTCAGCCACCAGTTAGCCTCCGACCAGCCCTGAAAGTTTGACCCTCTGTGGGGAAATAACAATTCCTTCATAATATCTTGATAGCTCAGGCCCATTATGTGTAGTTAAAGCTACTATATTGCTAAAAATTTAAAAAAAGGAAAACGCGCTTTTAAGAATTACTCCAATAAGTACTATTTATTTCTACCGAGTTCCTTAGGTTTTTGGCATTTACATGGCTCCAGCAGTCACTAACCACATAAATCAAACACCTGCCATTTCTGCATGGCTCCCTCACTTCCACAACACCATGGTGGGCAGGTTTCAGTCATACAAAAAATATATGAATCCTAAAATCCCTTGACAACCTTCCAAAGTAAATGGGGTGTACATCACTTTAACTACTGTACGGATCTGTCTTTATAGCCAGTATATGATCGGCAGAACCTACAGAAGATGACTTTGTAACAGGAATGCCAATTAACACAAACTTCCTTTGCCACGAGGTTAAGCATTATTCATGCACTTATTGATAATTATTGTTGCTGGAAGGTTATCCAGGAGAAATAATCTTCACATTTAGCAACTGCGACCCATTCTACAGACTTTGCTGCTCAAAGCGCCAATGTACCCACTCCAGTGATCCACACTGGTGCGGATGCTCATGTCTGAAATATTCATTCGGGAATCATAATGATCTTTCTACTACTGAGACGCCACACTCCCGACAGCCCGGTGTTTGAAGGTGGAGAACAGCCCCAGCTCCTCTCAAGCCACGCTTTGACACATTAAACCCCACCCCTGGGGCTTAGTCATAGAGGTAAGCCCAACACGAAACATGTCAAGGTTTGACTTTGGAGGAGCCAAGGCTGAGGCTTCATCATGCAACTGGCTGTCCAGAGTGTGGTGTCTGCGAACCACAACTTTCATATTTAGCACCTCAGCAAATATCGGTAAAAACTAAAAAAAAATTTCCCAATATATGTGCACATATGTACAGCATGTTCATGCAAGTGTATGTTGCACTTTTTACTGTAATCGGAGGTGATTATCCAAGATGTCTCTCTATACATATACTTTTCAAGAAGGGAAAACGGTTGTCCCTCATGCCAACAAATGGGTGATAGAATATTCGAGGCTTGGTACGTACCTATAGTTACTCAGTAATATAACTCCTCAACATGTGTTTATAAAATGCAGTTGGTCATTTATTCCCTCTGGGCCTGAGGTTCTAATATATTTAATGCTGCTGGCCCATGACTGAAAAAATCTTTAGGTTTGCATGCAAATTTGTGCATTTAGACCAGTGGGCTCCCAACTGTGGCCCTGGGGCTGGATGCGTGCCTTTATCTGGCCCTTAGGGCACTATTCCTCTCACTGATGCCAATGATGGGGCACCATTCGTCCCAATGATACCAAAAGGGGCACTATTCCTGCCACTGATGCCAGCAATGGGGCGCTATTCTGCTCACTGATGCCACTAATTGGCCACTAATCCTCCCAGTGATGCTAATACACCCCATTAAAACAATGCTGGGGGATTGCTTACACCCATTGACAGCAGGGCATTTTCTAATCCCACCAGCCAGTTTGGCCCCCATAAAGCCTGAAGGACAGTAAACTGGCCCTTTGTTTAGACAATTTGGAGACCACTGTTTTAGACCATGGAAGAAATATTTTGCGTAGGAATATGAGGAGTACATTTTTGATTCTGAAAATGTGAGCTAAATTGCCAGGAAGTAGCATTTAATAGAACACCTTATGCTCTATTTTATATCATCTGTGGATGTTAGGATGTATAGGTGATATAAGGGCCCATTCACACCAGCAGCTGCATAGGAATGCAGCTGATCGTGTGTGGTGTGGAGGCATTGATGTCAATGCACCAGCATTGGTGCATCGCACTATTTTTATTTAATTTTTTTTTTTCTCGGTGCAAATTTTATTGACATGTCAAGTAATATTTAATTTAGTTCTATTAGCCACAGTGCAATGAGGAATATGCCGTCACACCAGGCTGTGCTGAAAAAAAAGTGGTCCTTGCCATATTGTTTTCGGCACACCACTGAAGCAAAGAGGTCTACAGTGGATTAAAAGGGATGAAGGCTGTCTTGTCTTGTGTTAGAACCCAATGTACCTGGTCTGAAGGGGCCCTAAAGTTTATTGTCCCCAACTGCAATCAAAAAGGGTATCCATCTTGGAATATCACCTCAGGCATTGTGGCAAAATGTCTTCAGACAGCTCTGTTTTCTTGGTAATATAATATATATATATATATATATATATATATATATATATATATTATTAAAAAAAAGTTTTTCACGCACAGGCTGGTTAAAGGCTGGGTTCACATATGAGCACGCAGTGGCCCACAGCAGGAGTCCGGTGCGTCCTCATTCACTGTTTCAGGTCAGTTTTCAAGACAAATTTTTGGCTAATTTCGACCTGAAATGGACCAAAAGATGTAAATCGCAGCCGCTGCAGAGATATGTGAACTGGCTCCACAGAGAGCCGGTCACAATCTCCTGCTGTGCAAATTGGATGCGGGGAAACCTGCATCCAAGTCCCACTAGTGTGAACCCGGCCTAATACAGAAGTAAAGAAGTTGAGAACCTTCACATGATAAATTGTGTGAATATTCACTTCAGCAATCCAAGGAAAAAACTTATTTTTTTGTTTACTTATTTAATCTTAATCTCATATTATTGGGTATTTAAAGTGAACAGTAATTAGCTTTTCACATGATTGGATAATTGAGGTGAATATTCATACACATTATTGCCAATTAGCCCCACCACTTTTCATTTTCCTCGTGCAGCTGCCAAGTCAGATGCTAATTTTTATTATATATAAAAACATTTGTAAGAATTTTTTTTTTAAATATATTGAACTCTGTGAAAGTCAGGGGGACCATTACTGCATCAAGCCAATTGCTTCTTAGGAAAATCATCTACGCTGACTGGGGTTTCCTTTTTGAAAACTTTAGTCGTTTAGGAAGATATTGCAGATTTAGAACGTCAATTTCCTACCCATTCTTGAGACTCTCATTTCATGAGTTTTTAGAAATAAACACCTCTGCCTCCCAGTAACCTGGATTTTATGAAAGGAGACTAATGTGTTCATGTCTTTTGATTTATTGTAGGTTTGAGTATGATATAGTGAATTTTCCTTCACGCCGAGACTCAATCGTTTCTAGTCTCTCATCTAAAAATGCATTTTATACATAACAAGCTTTTCGAGAAATTCTTCAAATTTTGTGCAGCAATAATCATCTAAAGGTTGCCAGTAAGATCTAGAATATAATTCTGCAAAGGAAACACTACATCTTGAAGATAACCATTACAACTTAGGCAAATTTATTTAATGCGGTGCAGAATTTAGGACTTTGTTCACAGTTGATCAAGAAAAAAAATATAACCAAGATGGGTTGATCTGCATATTTTTATTGATTTTCATTGGAAAAAATTGAGAGTTGGCGGGCGGGGGGGGGACTCTCCTGAACTGTTAAATCACATTGCTGATTTAATATTTCCCCAATCAGGTTTGAGAGATTATCGATCAGTACAAAATTTCCATGTAGACTTAAGATGTACAGATGCATGTCACTGGCAAACATTTCAAACAACTAATTTCCCTAATTTATTTTAAACAGTCATTCTTTCATCTTTTATTATTTTTATTTTTTTTTATTACTATTCAGCATGCATGCGTTTTTGTTACTTTTGAGATGAAAATAAGTTCACAAAGCGGTTGATCTAGTTGTATTTTTATATTTTATGTAAAGAGCAATTTTGCTTTCTCTAAATTTTTAAGTCGTATTCCAAGCAATAAAAAAAAAAATAATAAAGTTGAAAAATAGTCCTCAGACATTTCAGCACTGTGTTTACTTAATAACATAGAAATAGGTGATATGTTGCCATTGAAGAGATTTCAAATATAACTAAAGGCAAAACTTTTTAATTTTTTTTTATTTGGATAGAGCAAAAAAGGATTGGGACACCTGTTTTTTTTTTTTTTTTCTGTTTGTGCCCCCGTTGAAGAGATTCACCCCCTCTAGTTATCTTGTTTACCATTATCACTGAAAGTAAAAAGAAAATCCAAAATTTTGGATTGATATCAGAACACTAATACAGGGGAAATCTTCCAATGGGGACATTCGTTCTGGTGACCCACTGGGATTCCCTCGTTTTGGAGGGATTTGGCAGGTGGTGAAGGGAACCCCCACAATGGGAAACAGATGGAAAAAAAAAACAGATGGGGGTTATAACCCTCCCTTACTGTACCCGATTAAAAAAAAAAAAAGGTTTTGTCTTTTAGTTATACTTTAATAAATACAGAATAATCCCTTCAATTATCAGTGCATGTAAACCATAGTTTAAACTAAATTTCTTATGAAATTAGAATATTCTAATTGCACCCTCCTTTTTATAAGAAAAAGCATAAAGAATGTTGTATTTTTATTTGGTGCTTTTAATATGGCACTGCTCTTGCTTTTGCAAATATACTTTTTAATAGTTATTTTTTTATTTTATTTAATTTTTTTTTCTGTGTATTTTTGTGAATTTTTTAATGTGTTCAATGTTGTGTTTGCTTTTTATGTAGGTAAATTAATAAAGCTGTTTTTGGTGCCTTATAATAAGCTACTTTGTTAGATTATGTTTATAGATCGGAGGGTTTAATCACAAAATAGTACAAGTTTTCTGCCATTTTGAGTAAATGTCAGAG
This sequence comes from Lithobates clamitans, assembly GCA_037952925.1. NCBI lineage: Eukaryota > Metazoa > Chordata > Amphibia > Anura > Ranidae > Lithobates > Lithobates clamitans. Next base: position 229,228 of record JBBGZY010001973.1, read on the forward strand.
GCCATTTTTCCCTAATATTTTAAAATTGTTAAAATTGAACCATTTAAACTAAATTCTTTTTACAGCATTCCGCCTCATTTTTACAAAAATGTAGTTTTTAAGGTTGAAATTATTATTGTTAATATGCTTAAAATTCAGTCAAAATCTTCAAATTTAATACTGTTTTTTTCCCTGAAAGCCTGCAGGTTCACATTACCCAGATTCATTACAGTTGTTGAATATTACAATACATATTTTATTTTTAAATTGCAAAAAATTTAACATCTTAACTACTTCTCCCTTACATAAAATAATATATGTAAGATAAAGCAGCAAGAGAGAAAAAAAAGATTTTTCACCTGACCTGTTGGTAGGATGTAGATATGTTTCAAAAGGCCTTAAAGGTTAAGTATATTGGTTTTTCGTCAATTTAATTTTTATTTTTTTTATTTTTGTTTAGACCTTGTTTATAAAAAAAAAAAAGTCTTTGTCCTATAAATAAACATTTTATGACAGGGTGCACCAATGACAAAGGAATTCCAGAGCACTATGTCTTTAATTGACTAAAAACAGCAAGGGGGCAGAATCCTTTCTATGGCTCATTTATTTTAGTGTAAAAATTTCTGCATAAACTAATGAGCTCATTAAACAACGGGTTTCTTTTAGCAAATAAAAGGATAGGTTCACATCTGTGCAGCCGCATTCTGCGTGGGCGCGAGAGCCCATTCATTTGCTAAAGACATCAACAGCAAAGGTGGAGGTGGAAGTGGGCTATTGGACTGGCCAAAAATGACACTGTTTTTTTTTTTTTTTTTAATCAGCCAGCGGACTGGAATCTTTCATTCAAAAAAAAAAGTGAAACCACTATATATTCCCTTTAAGTTAAGAAACAGGCTACAGTTGTTAGCCGCCGCATGTGCCTCATAAGGCTCAGCTAGAATAGGACCAGATGAGGAAGGAGATCTGCAAGTTGGCAAAGTTTAAACATGTTTTAAATTTGTTAATCCAATTTCTAAAATCTCATACTAGCTTTGACATTAAAGTAAATTCAAAAGTCCAAATAGCCATAATACGTCTCATAATTTTTGATGACTCTGTGGCCTTGGGTGATGGGGCCATTTTATCATAAAGCTCTGTACAGTATAGTGCCAAATGCTGGGGATAAATGTATAGATTTAAATTTATATCCCTTTGATAGCTGACACTTTGTAGGGCTACTAGCTGTCACAGCTTGCTGTAAGTGACCGCTTCAGTACCCGTAAATGATCTGACCACAGTGGTTTCCTAATTATGTCATCACTGTCTATGACATAGTGATCACATCATGAAATCTATAGACATTATTTAGAGAATCATTTTCAGCTTGCAGAGGTCACTGCACACAGCCTGTAGATGACAATGTTCCTCTGTTTAATATGGTAATTTTCTGATACAATTATCGTATTAAAAAAGGTTTAGGAGCGTGTCTATGGGAATGTTTGACCATTCTTGCAGACGCACATTTGTGAGGTCAGGCACTGATGTTGGACAAGAAGGCCTGGCTCGAAGTCTCCGCTCTAAGTCATCCCAAGGGTGTTCTATCGGGTTGAGGTCAGGACAGTCAAGTTCCTCCACCCCAGACTCGCTCATCCATGTCTTTATGGAACTTGCTTTGTGCACTGGTCCAAATTATTTGGTGGAGGGGGAATTATGGTGTGAGGTTCTTTTTTTAAAGGTTGGGCTTGGCCTCGTGGTTCAAGTGAAGGGAACTTAAGGCGTCAGCATACCAAGACATTTTGGACAATTTCAAGCTCCGAACTTTGTGGGAACAGTTTGGGGATGGCCCCTTCCTGTTCCAACATGACTGTGCACAAAGCAAGGTCCATAAAGACATGGATGAGCGAGTTTGGCGTGGAGGAACTTGACTGGCCTACACAGAACCCTGACCTCAACCTGATGGAAACACCTTTGGGATGAATTAGAGCGAAGACTGCGAGCCAGGCCTTCCCATCTAACATCAGTGCCTGACCTGACAGTGCGCTTCTGGAAGAATGGTCAAACATACCCATAGACACACTCCTAAACCTTGTGGACAGCCTTCCCAGAAGAGTTGAAGCTGTTATAGCTGCAAAGTGTGGGCCAACTCAATATTGAACCCTACTGACTAAGACTGGGATGCCATTAAAGTTCATGTGTGTGTAAAGGCAGGCGTCCCAATACTTGTGGTAACATAATATGTGTATATGTGTGTGCATATGTATGTATATATATTATATAAAATCTTTTTGTCCTTGTAAAATAGTTCTTCCCATAAACCAGTCAACTTACAGCAAAAAAATGTGCTCTATCGTCCAACAAGCAATGGCACATATTTCACTTACAGTTCTATTCAGCGAAACATTGACTTTACTTATCAGATTTAGCTGTGATTAATTTCTTTCTGATTTAAACCCCATTAAACAGCTCTCAGCAGGTCATGATTTACGATCTATTGTGGACGTTTTTACCTTGAGCATTGATTTACTGAAGCAGTCCTGGACCTGTATCCAATGAGTTTGCGCCCATCAAATGTGTCTCCTGACGTCAAGACACCGTTAGTTCCCCGTTTTCCTATTCTGTGTTGTGCCCTCGTGGGGATTTTGGTGTTTGATTAATTTATAATATTGTTGCCTGACAGGTTGTCAAAGACTCTTTATTATTGGAGGTATTTTTGTTTTAAGTTTGAACATGAAGTTTCATGGCCTTGTAGTGATCGCTAATGCAATAACTTGTTTATAGCCCCCTGGTAGTGGAAAGTGCAGCCACTGTGACCGTTGGGATGCAGTCCCGTTTTTCTTTTTACATTTTTGAAGAGCAATTCCAGTTTATCAGTCGGTGAACTTCTAAAGCTAACTGATCTGCTCAGTTTATCTTTATTGGCTATAGAACAATAATGAAAACTCATTAACTCTCATATTTCCTCAATGGCCAAGATATACTACATTGTCAAAAGTATTGGGACACCTGTCTTTACACGCACATTAACTTTATCCACTTAAGGACCAGGCCTATTTTTCAAACTTGTTGTTTACAAGTTAACCACTTCCGGACCACCGCACGCCGATATGCGTCCTAAATTTGAAGATGGATATCTTTTTTTATGGCAGCAGCTAGCTCCCATAACCCTGGTATCCTCTTCTTCAGCTGGCGGTCTGGTTTCCGATAATAGTGGTCTCTGTGGCGGATTTTCCGTGAGATCACTTTTATCGGCGGTGGGAGAGGGCCCTCCCGCCATGCTCCGGTGCTCTCCGCCGCTTACCGGAGCCATCGGCAGAGGCGATCGGATCCTCTTCTGTGTCGGGTATGGAGATGAGTGAGGGGAAGATGGCCCCCACCCGTCTCCATACCATTGCAGGGCGGAAGCAACGTCAAAATGTCACATTCACCCATAGCTCTTAAAGGACCATTTTTTAGACCTCCGCTGTAACTCAAAGCATGCAACCTGTAGAATTTTTTAATAGTTACCTATGGAGATTTTTAAGGGTAAAAGTTTGTCGCCATTCCACGAGTGGGAGCAATTTTGACATGTTGGTTATCAATTTACTCGGCGTAACATTATCTTTCACAATATAAAAAAAATTGGGCTAACTTTGCTGTTCTCTTATTTTTTAATTCAAAAAAGTGTATTTTTTCCAAAAAAAAAGTGCGGTTGTAAGACCGCTGTGCAAATACGGTGTGACAAAGTATTGCAGCCACCGCCATTTTATTCTATAGTGTGTTAGAAAAAAAAATGTATAATGTTTGGGGGTTCTAAGTAATTTTAATACCCTGTTTTTATCTTGTAAACAACTTGTAAACAACAAATCTCAGAAAGAGGCTCGGTCCTTAAGTGGTTTTGTTTTTTTTTTTTTGCTAGAAAATTTCTTAGAACCCCCAAACATATATATATCTATATCTATATATAGATATATATATATATATATATAGATAGATAGATAGATAAATAAATATCTATATAGATATCTATATATATATATATATAGATATATCTATATATATCTATATCGAGATGTGTATCGAGAGATACATATATATATCTTTTTTATTTCAGACACCCCTTACAACTGCATTTTTTTTGGAAAAAACACACTTTTTTTAATTAAAAAATAAGAAAACAATAAAGTTAGCCCAATTTTTTTTACATTGTGAAAGATGTTACGCCGAGTAAATTAATACCAAACATGGCATGCTTTAAATTTTTTTTTTTTTTCCTCATTTATTTTATTTTACTTTTTTATTTTTACACTGTCCCTTTAAAAAAAAAAAATAATAATAATTTCGAGTCACTTTTATTCCTATTACAAGAAATGTAAACATCCCTTGTAATAAAAAAAAAAGCATCACAGGACCTCTTTAATGTGAGATCTGGGGTCAAAAAGACCTGAGATCTCACATTTACGCTTAAATGCAATAAAAAAAAGTGTTTTTTTATTGAAAAAAAAAAGTCCCTTTAAGGCCGTTGGGCAGAAGTGACGTTTGACGTTGCTTCTGTCATCCAAGGTCATTGAGTCGAGTGGGGGCCATCATTCCCTCGCTCGACACAGTGCCTCAGAGGGGAAAGGATCGGATCGTCTCCGCCGCTACCGACGGCTTCATTAGGCGGCAGAGACAACCGTAACCCTTCGGGAGGGGGGTGGCGAATCCGCCACGGAGACCACTTTTATCTAAAAGCGGACTGCCCACTGTTTCAGAAAATACCGAGGTTATGGCAGCTGTCTGCTGCCATAACAACGGTATTCAACTTCAAAGTACCGACGTACAATGTCGGCAGGCGGTCTGAAAGTGGTTAATGGCCCACCCTGTGCAGCTATAACAGCTTCAACTCTTCTGGAAAGCCTATCCACAATGTTTAGGAGTGTATCTATGGGAATGTTTGACCATTCTTCCAGAAGCGCATTTGTGAGATCAGGCACTGATGTTGCACGAGAAGGCCTGGCTTGCAGTCTCCACTCTAGTTCATCCCAAAGGTGTTCTTTCGGGTTGAGGTCAGAACTCTGCGCAGGCCAGTCAAGTTCCTCCACCCCAAACTCGCTCATCCATGTCTAAGACTGGGATGTCATTAAAGTTCATGTGCCTGTAAAGGCAGGCATCCGAATACTTTTGACAATATAGTGTATCACAAGCAATGCTCAGAATGACCACTTTGTCTACCTTTTTAGGATGCCACCCAGTGCAACAGCTGGTTAGGTCTAGTACAAAATATATAAATGTCCTGTAAATAATGTAAGCAAATAGGCAAAGTTTACTAAGGTACAATGCATGTGTTATTTTTCGTTCAAGTCATTATTTTTAACCATGTGGCTTTTTTTTTTTTTAAAGCTATTATCACTGAATGTACACCATACTATGGTATATAATGATTGTTGCAGCTTAGTGAATTGACTCTTGTCATTTTAAACACGGTAACTTCCTATATCTTTCCAACTGCACTATGGACATATACAAAGAGCAGACTCTAGGGCGGTGTATTGGCATTACATGATGCTGTGTTGGTAGAACAGAAGGGAGAAAAATATAGTCAATAGACTTGCATCCCTATTGTGGGAACTATTAGCTAGGGCACGTTCCAAATGCACTCAACGTGAGCAGTATCAAGTTTGCACACACGTCTGCTCAGTAGTGTCTGGATGAACATGCTTTGTGCTAATTTTATTAAGAGGTCAGTGTGGAAGTGTTAGGGGGTCGGACCTATCATCCTGTACTGTATTTGGCCCATTCTAAAAACTCACTGTGAGGAAATTACAAAACAGCATCCTATGCCTCCAAAATCCTTTGCCCCTTACTCAGGCTCTCAGAATAAGTTAAAAGGCTGGCTGGAGGCTAGCCTGAATTTGTAGGAGTCGTCTGGGGGGGTATATATCCCATCTCCTCCTCTGTCAGATCCTTCATCGGCTCATTTCCTGGTTCCCACCCACCCGTTTCCCCCATACTTTCATTATTTAATATACATCTTCATATATATTCATTCAGGGTATGCCCTCTTTTAGACATACTGACCAGCTAGGCCAAGGCAGGTCTTGGTAGTTAGGGTTATTGCATTTCCAAGTGAAGACTCTGACTACAAAGACAATTAAACTATTAGTTGTCCAACAACTGTTAAAGGCTGATGCATACACCTACATTAGATAAAATGGTGCAGACCTTGGCAGGGAGAAAACAATTATAAAAGGAAAATGTGCAAATTAAAATCTTTTTTACATGAACAATAATCTGTTTGATGGCGTGGAAATCTAAAGGTTTTATTATGACTTCATCTGTTACCACCTAGCAGTATCTGTGGTGGTTTATTTTTCATTATATATAGTTACATAGTCTGATTGAAAAAAGACACAAGTCCATTTAGTTCAACCATAAAATAAATAAAATAAAAAAATACCATACAATCCCATATACCCAATCCTATACCCACAGTTGATCCAGAGGAAGCGAACCCCCCCCCCCCCCCCCAGAAAAGCAGGATCCAATTTGCTACAGCAGAGGAAAAAATTCCTTCCTGATCCCAAAGAGGCAGTCGGTTTTTCCCTGGATCAACTTTACCGATAAATGTCAGCACCCAGTGTACATTATGTACATTTAGGAAAGAATCCAGGCCTTTCTTAAAGCAATCTACTGAGCTGGCCAGAACCACCTCTGGCAGGAGTCTATTCCACATTTTCACAGCTCTTACTATGAAGAAATCTTTCCGTATTTGCAGATGAAAACTATTTTCCTCTAGAAGTAAAGAGTGCCCCCTTGTCCTCAGTGTTGACCGTAAAGTGAATAACTCAACACCAAGTTCACTATATGGACCCCTTATATATTTATACATGGTGATCATATCCCCCTTTAATTTCCTTTTCTCAAGAGTGAATAAATTCAGTTCCTCTAATGTTTCCTCATAGCTGAGCTCCTCCATGCCGCTTATCAGTCTGGTTGCCCTTCTCTTCACTTTCTCCAGTTCCCCGATATCCTTTTTGAGAACTGCAAAGTTCGCTTATAAATGCGAAGTTGCATCAACCGAGACATTAGGTTTTCAGTTTATTTACTGCAAATCGTCTTAGAGTTCTCTCTCAATTCTGTACTAGAGAATCACTGTTTGGACTCGGCCCCTTAGGCGACATGTCGTTTTTTTTGTTTGGGATATTTATGTTGGCTTTCAGCCATCTTTTAAGTGTGTTTCCACATATAATGTGAGTATAACTATGGGTAGCAGTTAAAGTTTGTTGTGGTACATGTAGGTCCAAGTCAAATAGGTCTATCCATTCTTGTTGTAAGTGTGGCTAAAGAAGCCCATACATCCTGGTATGTATAAAGGTTGGATACCTTAGACTTCCACCACCTTTGCTGTTGATGTCTTCAGCTGCTAAAAGCAAGTGCCTACAGTTCACAGCATGCTTCCTCCTTGTTCTTTGAAATACCTCCACCTCTGTATTGTATTATTTAGAGCTTTATTTTTTTTTGTTTTGCTGTGTGTATGTCATGGAATATATTTCTAGATTTACTGTGTATTAATATTCTTTTATATGTTATTACTCAGTTAAAGGGAGGCCATAGTCTAGAAATGATTGTGATCGAAAGATGCATGTTTATGCTTCAAGCAGGCTCTGGTCTTATCTAAAGGAAAGCGTAATGGTTGTCCTGGAACATCTAATCTGATGGATCAAATATTTCATGGTGTCTGCCAAGATCTTGTTTTTTTTGACCTGTACAATGACAGTTGTCTTAGGTCTATGGGCAGTCTATCAAAAAGGGACCATACATTCCTGAAAGATTGCTGATTATATATTTTTTTGGAATAAGCTATATTATCACACCTAACATTTTTTTTTTCTTTCATACTACTTAAGTGGTGATATACACTTAAAAAAAAGACAATGATCCTTTGCTAGTTGACAAGTATGAAGACTTGAGGACATCTATATATAGGCATTGAGAGCAGCCATGTTGTAACATAAACATGGCAGCTTATTTGATATGTGATATGTCTCCTGGGTGCTTTACCCAAATCTGAGCCTTTCCTTAAATATTCAATGTCCAAGGTAGCCCAATAACCGCATTGACTCTGCAAGCAGTAATGATCAAGCCCTCCTAAGGAGGAAGCCCCCTCACATATGTTTGACATTTACAAAATGGCCACGTGATTTCTGTAATAGACCAATCCAGACTAGACCTAGTCTTTTCACAAATTTCTGTTTCATTTGTGTTTTCACGAAATGCATTATCGCCTTCTAAATACCATTTAAGGGATATTCCTTGAATAGAAAGCAATAGATACCATATTTTATGTAGTCCTCTTTAGTCTACAGTCTTGTTGTTTGGACACCATATAGATGCGGGGCCCCTGAAGGGTGTCTTTTCAAAACAGTCCTGTGATATTTCATCTGTTATATAGAATCTTAATACAGCCAATTTCATTGTATTTGGTAAAAAAAAAATACCCATAAGTCACTGCTGTGCGCCCATATGTGTTTAGTCTTATGTGTGCTGTGTATGAACTTTAAAGTCTTTTCATTGGTGGAAATCAGCTTGGCTGAAGTCCTACCGGCATACGTTGTGCATGGAGGCAAGCTGTTATATCATGTTTTATAAAACGCCATTAAGATTTCCCCCTCACAGCTAAACTGCCTGTGGCAAAGGTCTCAATTTGCTGCAGCTTTACAGGCTTTGTTTTGTTACTGTTATATGATTGGCTGCCTCCACTGGCAAGCCTTTAAATTATCCATTCGCCCTACAGTGGAGAAGAGATCAGTCGGTTTTCAAAAATTTCCCTATATGAAAGAATAACTGAAAAAGAATATATATATCTATAGAATTAAGGGAAACTATGTAATTGTTACAGGTGCTCCTACAAAAAAAAAGTTGTATTTATTATTATTTTATTTTTCTGATTCCCCATTTATTCCTGTGATTTGCCTAAAGTGGGAATGGACCTGTTGGGGGACATTGGGGGGACATTGTGGGCTATCTGTGGCTTCCTGTTATATACGTAGGAGAACCTATAGTAGTTAAATGTCTCCGACATAAAACGCACTTAAAGTGCTGTTCTCTTTTCAGACGCCTCCGGTGTGTCTACATCACAATCTGCCTCTTGTATATATTACCCCCTTTTATCCTCATAATCTGCAGTATATGACCCTTTCCAGACCCAACCACGTTCTCTAACCCCCCCACCCCCCTTCCCTGCGAACTGGATGCTGCTTTATAATGCAAAACATTTGTCTGAAAGCTAATCTACATACACAAAAGGAAAAAAAATAAAAACAATTCTGAAAGAAATAAGAAAAAAAAAAGCTAAAGCTGATTCTATAAGCCTTGTTGCGTATGAGCCAAAAGTGCAAAAAGCTCTATTACAAACTAACCTGCCACTCATATAAATATAAATATATATATATAAATATATTAAGATCACACTGTTCTTCAAAATTGTGTATTTGTATTTTTGTGTACGTACAATTTTCTGCTAAGCAGAAGGAGGATGTAGTATAGGATGAGCATTGAGAAAAGGCTTTTTTCTGTTTTTTATTTTTTTTTTTTTATTCCTATCTTAGTCACATTTTTTTTTTTTTGCTAAACCCTTTGCTGCCAACATCGCCTTACAGAGCATCTGATGGCAAAGGGCTTAGCGACAATACGAGAACTGTCTGTCTTGTCTTTATATGTGTATTACACTGTTTCTTAGATGCAATACATCTCTCTCCGTGGAAGGCACCAGTGCACACACATCTCAGTCAATTAATACTAAATTGTTATATATATTATATTAATTTTTTTAGTTAACCGTGTTTATTCTTTGGAATAATTTGGACTTTTTGGGTGAAGAAGGGTCACCCTGAGCACGGTAAACCAAATTCATGGTACCATTCATTGAATTGCCCATAAGAGCATTTACCCCATGCCCCACTCTATCCTAGATGGTAAAATTTGGTTTGATTAGAGGATGTTTCTCTGAAAATTATGAACCTGAAATCTGAATAATTTTAAACAGGGAAATAATCAAATATGGACCACAACAGTTCTCTATGTCACAGGTTATGCAAAATTTGAGCCAAGACTCATACCTGAAGACTGTTGGTTTTTCTTGGCCATCAGTACTAAAGCTACCCCCATTCAACACATTAATTGGCCAAAATTGGAAAGATAATGCAATTTGACAAAAAGAGGGCAGATCTTATAAAAATTACTTTGTGTGATTGAACACAACATGTGACAATCATTCGCTCATTTTTATGGTTGTCTACTATGGTCTTTGGACATCGAGGTACAGATTTCTTGCTTGATTTATGGTCAAATTCATTGGAGTGGAGAACAGGCCAGAATCTTTGGTGTTTTTGAACTGCCTGGATGGGAAGGGTTCTTACTTTCTGTCCCAGTGCCACCGGGATAGAAATGATGGAAACAACCATCACTGGGGCAGAAAGATGAAGGTGGTGATAAGTCTGGCAGATGTTCCAAACCTTCCAGCTCTAAATAAGAAAAAAAAAACTCCTTGGAGAGCTTTTTAATCACTTCTACTCCCAAAACACGTGCTCACCAGTACTGGCAGTGATCGGATTTTTTCCCATTTGGGTTAGGGCAATAGAAACCTGGTAAATATACTAACCTTTCTCCACTCTATCCAAACTCTAAGGACATTTTTGGCTCAATGGCATTGCTAACTCTAAGGACATTTTTGGCTCAATGAGTAACTTTATTTCAAATATTTAACCTTTGGCTATTATGTTTGGAGGTGTAGTTCTTTCTAGAACATGACCTTTTTCAGTTCATGTTGTATGGTCTAAAATTGACATCAGTAGGTCACCAGAAAGGACCTAGCAAATTTCTCGATTGCTAAATCAAACCAACACTACATATACATTGCTCAAGCAAGAGACTGTACTGTAGTCCATATGATCTAACTTGCATTCAGAACCCTAACTTGCCAAGCTGAGATGTTTGTAGAGCTGCACACATTTAGAGTTGACCTCATGTTGGGAGAGGTGCACTGCATCGTCCTGGGTAGGGCTCTCAATAATAACAATGTGTAATTGTAGGAAAAATAAATAGCTTGTTTCTCTGTGGATGAACAGCAGAAACAAGTGCCTATTATATTCAAGAAAACTAGTTAAGCAGAGTCCTGTATCATTGTATCTCCTATTCTGGATTAGTGCCTTTTGGACAGTAGACTGTTCTGTAATTAAAATGTAGTATACTGCTTTTTTGTACAGTTTTGTTTCAAGATTTTTTTTTTTAATTTGTGTTTTTATTTTAGTATTGTACTACTAGGGAATTAAACACAAAACCTGTAACTGAATTCTCTCTTGTCTCTGTGTGTGGTTTTTGTGTGCTGTTACTGACTTGTTCTCATATTAACAGTTAAATGGGGAAGGTATTTCAGTAGAGAGGCATCTCAAATACTGCACATATGCAACCAGTGGGGAGACAGGGCTGTGAAGGGTATATGCAAAGTATGTGCACTTCTGGGGGTTTAATATAAACTGTAATGGTGCTCTGCGAGTACAATTTTTCACAATATTTCTGGGGTGTACAAGTTTTACATCTGTTTCGATGTTTTATTGTTTTTAACATGGAAAAAAATTGTTACGAATAAACCAGCTTGAGATACTTGCAGTCAGAGAACAAAGCATAGTTGTGGCCAACTATACATCCATAATGCAACCAAACCCAAGGAAGGGCATTAACCTCGGGAACAATTCCATTGCCAATCCCTCTGAAGGTTCAGAATAAGTCTGGGCCATACTGAGCATCATTCTCTGTCCACCCAGAATGTAGGTGGTCGGGCCCAAGAGCTATCAACTGATATGGGTGTAATGGCTTAATGCCTGCTGTTCAAACCTCCATCATGCACTCTTAAAAAGTGTGTAAGCTAGCACAAAATGATGAGAACATACAAAAATAAGAGTAGAGAGACGCGAAAGACAAAGAAAAGATGGGCGAGCAGCCAAAAAAAAAGAGCAAGGGAAACCAGGAGAAATAAGAATTGGGAGTTGCTCCTCCTCGGTGCAAGGTGCAGCTCCCTGTCCACCCAATTCAATTGGGTGGTTGCAGATAGCGTAACCAGGGATTCCAGATCTTTACGACCTGCAGTTTTTACTTCTCTCTTTGAAGAGAATGCATTGTATGTTTTTTTAATTATTCTCTTGTGTAAGCATGTTCCATTTGTAAAGTTTTTTTTTTTTTTTAATAAATGATATATCAGAAAATTGTTCATTTTCATGAAAAGTCTTACAAATACCTGTTGATCTCGTTAGTAAAGACTGCCTTATGCTTCTTCCTGTGATAGGGTGACAGTGCTCCTCCACTGACGAATTCAGAGCACCATTGTCACCCGCGTGAAAACTGTGCCTGCTTACATTACAGTGAGGTAAAAAAAAAATGTCACAAGGGGTATGGCTATTGGCATTGCTAACTCAGAAGCTTGTCCGTTAACCACTGGCTACCCCAAGCCCTACCAACTGCTTTTTGGATTGACACCACTGCCTCTTACTGAAACCCTCCCACTGTGAGAGCTGCAGTGTCTGGGATGAGTAGCATGAGGCACAAATTAAGGGAGATTTGGCTCACTGAGGCTGGGTTCACACTGCGGCCGTTGCAGACATCGCATGTGATTCGCAGCGCACTGCTGTTCACATCACATGCGATGTCTGTGCTGTGCGATATCAGCCATACAGATAGTATGGCTGATATCGCACCGCATTCGGTCCAAACTCGCACAGGACCCTTTTTTTTGTTCGGACCAAAATCGGATCGCATGGGTGTTCACACCTATGCGATCCGAAAGTGTCCGGATTGTCAGTTCGCATTGCGATATGCGGGCTGAACTGGGGGTGTCATTAACATTGTATGACACTCCCCAGCAGTTCGCATATGGCAGTGTGAACTGCCGTGCGAGTTGGTGCGGTGCGGGAACCCGCAGTAAATTCGCTGCGTTCCCGCACCGCAGCAGTGTGAACCCAGCCTTAAGGGGGCTATAAAAACGTTTTTACTTTTGAGGATGGTACATAACATAGTAACTGGATTTGGTACCTCTTTAGACTTGCAACCAACCTTTAGATCGGGGTCCTCAAACTTTGTAAATGTCAGCTTCACTGTTCTTCTGAAGATTGGGTGGCCAGTGAAAGCTAACAAAAAAAAAAGTGTCAGTGGACAGTTAGAGGACAAAAAAATGCTGTTAAGTTATAGTAAAAAGTGCCCCAGGATCGGTTGTCAGTGGGAGAACAATATGCTCCAGGGTTGGCGATCAATGGAACTACAACATCCCTTAAGGATCCAGGGAACAAATACCCCCAGCATCAGTGGTTTAAGTGTAGGAAACAATTGCGTTTGTGGTCAGATTTGTATATGCTCCATGTCTTGCGCTGCTTCTCTACCAACTGGATAACATGCCTAATATTATGCAGGCACCATTGTGCAGGAGATCACAGCAGCTCTAAGGTACATTGCTGGGTGTGGGAATGCTGTGTTTCAATGGCTGGAACCCACTGCCAGTCTTCATGCAAAGACACCAGTGATGTGAAGCTTTGCCCTAAAGCTCGTCCTGCTAACCTCCACAAAACCAGAGGCCTGTGGGCCATAGCCACTGCTTCAGATGTACCATTGAAGTCAGATCGCATCCAATTTTCTTAAACCAGGACATGGCAGCCCCCTACAACGTTTCACCCAATATGGGCTTGATCACAGTGTTAGCGTGGATGCCCCAACGTAGAAATAGAACAAGGAATTTAGCAATGGTGGCTGCTTATATGGGGTGCAGGGGCGCTGCCCCCCCCATCCATGCGCCCTGCCCCTAATCTCCATGCAGGGCGCCGGCCGCATGGAAATCAATGTGTTTTTATTTTGAAGCCCTTGATTAGAGCGTGAGGCTCTAATTGGCTTAAAAAAAGGTGGATTTGGGGCACAGAGAACTGCGCCTCAAGCCCACCCAGTTGTGTGACATTAGTAAATTAATATTCGCTAAGGTCTTCCTGCTTCTCTTCCCGGACAATCAGGAAGTGGGTCCTGAGACTCGATTGGCTGGGAGTCCTACAACTTGATTGACCGGGAGGAGAAACACCTGCCGGGACTTGGGAGGAGTCACGGGGTGAAGCTGCTGAAGCTGTGACCTGGATGGGGTAAGTGGGGGGGCCCAGTGGGCGAGCAAAGCGGTGATTGATCGCACGACACGTAGGTGGATTGCTGGTTGAGGGGGATAGCCTCAAGAAAAATGAGCACCGGCCGCCACTGGAATTTAGTTAGGTTTTTCCTACATCATATAATGGTTTTCATAATGGTTAATTTCTTTTGTTCATTGAAGGGCACAGCTCTGCTTTAGAGCAATACTTTTGTGTATAGTGCCACCTGTAGGACTCGGTACAAATATACCGTATATACTCGAGTATAAGTCGTTCCGAGTATAAGTCGAGGCCCTAATTTACCACAAAAAAATGGGAAAAACTTATTGACCCGAGTATAAGACGAGGGTGAGAAATGCACAGCTACTGTAAGTGGAAAAGAGGGTCAACAATGCCAATTTGCAGCATCACTGTTCCCATTTGCGGCCTCACTGTGCCCATTTGCAGCCATAGGTCCCCTGAACTTCAAACTCGGTAGTTAAGGGTTCCTAGATGCCCCCTAGCTGCAGCCAAAATTTGGGGTCTCTGAACCCAAAGGGTCCCGAAATGACATTGCTGCAGATGGACACAGTTGACCGAATTTGAGGCCCTGTATCTCGGGACCACTTAGTGCTAAGAACCCCAAATTTGGTGTGCAAACCCAGTGGAACTAGCACCATAATATTTCCAAAGCTGGGGTTTCTAGCACCAAGTGGCCCCGAGATACAGGGCCCCAAAAATCAGTTCAGAAAATGTCAAGCATTTTTTTGCAGCAGAGAATGACATTTTCCGAACCGGGTTTGGGGCCCTGTATCTCAGGGCCACTTGGTGCTAGGAACTTCAGCTTTGGATATGTTAGGGTACCAGTTCGCTCACCAAATTTGGAGTTCCTAGCACTAGGTGGCCCTGAGATATGGGGCCCCAAAGTCGGTTCAGAAAATGTCAAGCACTTTTCTGCAGCAGAGAATGACATTTTCCGAACCGATTTTGGGGCCCCGTATCTCAGGGCCACTTAGTGCTAGGAACTTCATCTTTGGATATGTTGTGGTAGCGGGTCCACTGGGTTTGCACACCAAATTTGGGGTTCCTAGCACTAAGTGGCCCTGAGATACGGGGCCCCAAAGTCGGTTCAGAAAATGACATTTTTTGCTGCATAAAAGTGCTTGACTCGAGTATAAGTCGAGGGGGGCACTTTCAGCACAAAAAAATGTGCTGAAAAATTCGACTTATACTCGAGTATATACGGTAATAAAAAATTAATTAAAATAAGGAGCCGCAGGGCTGACCCTTGCTGGTCAAACTCTCCCACAACAACACTGTGAAACAAACCCTGTTGTTACTTGGCATCAAGAGTTAGTGGGCATCTGGACCACAACTATATTCCAGGCTGCAGCCACAGTGTGCAGTGGGGCCTTTCCTGATTCCTGGAGTTCTGTTGCACAGCATGGGCTCTAGAGGGTTACTGCTTCTTTCATGCAGCAACAGCCACGTACTTTATCCTGTGGCTACAGCCTAGGCCAGAGAGCTTCAGCAGCCATTTTTGCGTAAGCATTTTCCTCAAGGGTATCTGGCTGCAGGCTGGAGCTCCACTCTCGACAGGAAACATGTGACCTCTATTCAGTCAGACCCCTCTCCACTGACCACTGGAGGGCTCCAGGCAGGAGGTTGTTATGGGGTCTCCAAAGCAAGGGCACTAACACCAGAAGTGGGGGGGGGGGGGGGGGCACTTCACATCTATTTCCTGGATAATACATCCTTCAAATCGTCTCCAGAGATTTATAAATAATGGGGGGTGTTCTGTACTGTTCATGTGTATACCCGAGGTTCATCCATCTCTGGAATCTGCTCATATCCATTACAGAGGTGTATGGGGATCCCCCGGGAATTGTGTTGGTACAGTCCATTGCTAGGCAGAGCTCTGCCCGATGGGCAGGGGTAGTGAAGGAGAAGACACTTCTGGCAGTGCAGGTGAATGGCGGGTGCCTGCAGATCATTACAGCCCTCCACATACTGCCTCACCCCGACTCCTCACTGTTCGCTCTACCTGTGTTAATAAAGCTCATTCACCCAACACCTCTGGATCTTGTAAACATGGAAAGCAGGAACCAATCACAGTCAACAGTCTCCAAGGGTATCTGGCTGCAGACTGGAGCTCTGCTCTCTAAGGGTATCAGTGTGTGGAATAGTGCCCTATCGTTGATGTCAGTGTGTGGAATAGTGCCCTATGGTTGGTGTCAGTGTGTGGAATAGTGCCCCATCGTTGGTGTCAGTGGAAGGAATAGGGCCCTATCATTGGTATCGGTGGCAGGAATTATGCCATGTTGTTCGTGTCAGTTGGAGGAATGGTGCTGCAAGAGCCAGATAAAGGTTAGCAAAGGGCTGCAGTTTGGAGTCCTCTGGTCTATGCTCACACTTTTACCACTGGTCAGGTTTGGCTGGAGTTTTTCCTCATTTTTGGTGCCTGTCATTAAACTGTTATATATTTCCACGCCTTCTGTAAGAGCTTTTAAACCTCAATTTTTTGTTGTCATTTTCTTACCATTCTGAATGTTTAAAACATTCAATAAAAACTTAATGGAACAAAAAAAAAAAAAAAATATGTATTACTGTGCCCAGAACATCTGATCTGCAGAATACAGAGGATCAGTATAACGAGGGAGGTGGTAACGATTAGGTGCAGTGGTGGGATTGGATAATGATCATCTTCATCCTTTGGGGAGCAGAAACGAACTGGTGATTTGCCTGTGGGGGTAAAGCAACAGGTTCACCTTCAATGACCAGCTCCATCTAATCCCATTTATTTCACTTTTATGCCACTCTGATAGTAATAAGAAAAGAGGCCCCGTCTAAGGTCATACAGGATTAAAGGCTCTCTACCTGCCCAAATGTGACAGCACTGGGTGCCTAACTGGCCAAGTACCCGTGCTGTCACTTGCAAGGAAGGGATGTGAATCCCCTTTTTGGAAGTATAACGTAGTTCCCTTTGCTAAATGAAGTGAAAATTATTATGAGCTGCTGGGGAAGGGGAGCGCTAAGTGAACCTATTGTTTTGCTCGGCATGAACTAAGCACAGGTTCACTTCAACAGGCAATAGTACCAATAGAATCCATTTTTGAATTGAAAGCAACAGACTATTCATTTCTGATCTTTAGTAACTGCAACGCACATTATTTACACCAATAACAAGTAAACATGTTTCCGTGAAGTTGAAAAAGCAGGAAAAAAATGGGGGGGGGGGGGGGGGGTCACAGTTTGTTGTGTATGGAACTGTGTAGCTGCAGACCGGTCAGGGTGCACATGCTAACCCCTTGTCCACAGCCAAAAATGCTTACAATGGGCAGATGAGCATCAAAAGTGAACTACAGAGCAATGGAAGAAGGTGGCCTGGTCTGATGAATTCAAGAATGGTTTGTGGAACACAAGATCGAGGTGTTGATTTGGCCTCCATATTTTCCAGATCTCAATCCAATTGAGCATTTGTAGGATGTGCTGCAAAAACAAGTCTGTTCCATGGAGGCCCCACCTTGCAACACACTCCTAAACCTCGTGGACAGCCTTCCCAGAAGAGTTAAAGCTGTTACAGCTGCAAAGGGTGGGCCAACTCAATATTGAACCCTACGGACTAAGACTGGGATGCCACTAAAGTTCAAGTGTGTATAAAGGCAGGCGTCCCAATACTTTTGGTAATATAGTGTAAATATATATAATGTCTTTATTGAAACAAGAATATTTTGCAGAGGAAGTTGGTTACAGTAACCTCCATCGCCCTCCATTATTACATAGTCTCATTGATAAGAAGAGATGTGCCATCACTCATAGTCTGATCAGAGTTACATTAGTTATCTGCAATGCAGAGAACCGCTGATCCGTTATCAGGACTTCCTTCCACGCAGTGTCTCGTCAATAGCCATGACATAAGAGTTTATTTTCGATAAAGCATCAGGGAACAGAAGCTGGCCCTCCGCCTGGGTGCTTGCTGAGCTGCCTGGAATATGAAAGAGCTTTATCCCTAGATTGAACGTGAAAGGCTTTTACAAAATGCGTCTACAGAGAACTGCAATGCTTAAAAGGTCTTTGCTTGCCTTTATAAAAGTGGACGCACACAGGTGCTTTACTATTTTGAATATCAAGATGTTAAGGACAAGCTTTCCAAAATTCAAACAGGTCGCATCACCAAGAGGAGCTCTGCTGTACCAGAGAGAAATAGGACACATCAACATGGAGCGCCTCTTCTTGCTGCTCATTATTTGACTTCAAAGTGTTTGTAAAGGAATGATTCATATTTACCCCCCCCCCTCTCTAGACCATGTCCCAAATAGTCATACACCATGGGTTATGGCCATGTTCCCTCATGTAATTGGACACTGGCAAAGCTTTAGATGGCATGCCCCCTGGGCACCTCTCCTATAACCTTACCCCACTCGATGAGTCCTTAGTTTTGTGCTAGTGTCTGATGATGAGCCCTTTCTCCTTCATGGAAAAAAAAACACTCTTTGCTTAACTAGTTTGTTATTTGATCTTCTGATTCTTCAATCAAGCCAACATAGCAGCAGTGTATTCTGATCAGTGCAACCTTGGGTGCCAAACTCAGACCTCCACATTGCAGGGACAGCCTGTAATGATGCTTTGAGCACTGGATCCTGCATGGGCGTTCAACTTGGTACAACTCATTGTTAGGCACAGTGTGCTATATAGGTCCAAGGCCATGATCCATTGAGTTGGAACACAGTCCCTAAAGAACCCATGGGGGGGATGTCCACCGTAATGGGCAAAACCTGGAGTCTACTTACAGTCCAGCGTTGTCTACTGGTAAGCCAGGGTCACCCTGTATCCCTGACTGTTACTGTAAAGTGGGGCTATGTTTGGATTGGCACCTCACAGCTTAAACCTTTCAAACTCAAAAATTCAACCACCAAGAGCTACTAATTCACACCACTCGTCATACTTTACCGCCACTTCTGCCTAGAGTCCTATAAGGTAATCTGTGGGGATTAATTACTAGACAATCTACACCTAGGTTACCGCGTACTCATTATGGAGACGTTTACACTATATCCCAAACTATACTACGTGAGTACCCCAAAGGGGGGGTGCCCTCACTAGCTATGGCGCATACCAGACAAAAGGGAGTCAATGCAAAATCACAGGCAAACATTTGCTCCGGCCAAGGCCTCCACAACACTCAACCTCAAAGTGACAATGTGTCCCTTGCACCGCAGCAAAAATAGTCTTTAACACTAGTTGTAGCATTTGATTCTAGCTCTATTTCAGGCACACAAGTGGTCTATTTGACTAAAGCAGAATTCTCTGCACATTTCTTCAGACAGATTACAGCCATCTTTACCTTGGACCCCACAATGCCACACCTCTTTTTCCACTCCCGTTTCTTAACCAGAGTTAGATCTCGATATGCCTATACAATTGTGCAATCTGACTGCTCCATCTCGCCATGCCCTATGGGGTACAAAGATGCCTGCAAAACATTCCCTGTTAACGAAAAGATAAAACATGTGCAGTCTATGATGATAGGGTCACGCCTGAAACAGTTTTCACCCCCCTCAAAATCCTTATTGAACTCTATGCAGTACAAAAAAAAAAAAGCTTGCAAAGAATCAGGCTATTCTTGTAATTGATCCTGCTATTTCTGTCCTAAACAAACATCTCACGATTCCTATTGAAGATGATCCTTCTTTTAAAGATTCTGCAGACTGAAAATTTGAGATGCTCCTAAATGCTCCCTTTGATCTTGCAGGCTCAACCCTGAAACCAGCTCTCACTGCAATTTCAGTATGTCAAACTACATCTAATTGGACTAAGGCAATGAACAAATAACACAGCCCTGTACTTCAGGATTGTGCTGTTACACAGAAAAGCAAAGCAGAATGCAATTGCTGTGTAGAAGCCTTAGAATATGTCATAAGTCAAATTTCCAGAATGCCCCCCCATCGCCATCGCCATTCACACGTGCAGAATTTTTTCGCTAAAAGCTTGGACAGCTGAAGCTGCCTGCAAAAGGCACCTCACACGTATGCTTTTCCATGATGATAGATGCCTTTTTGGTGAGGTATTTGACCAATTTATCCAAGAGGTCACAGGTGGGAAGGTTTTACTTTCACGGCGGAAGGTCCCAAAAGCATCCTCCTCAGGAGCTCCTTGCTCAGAGTACCTGTCCACTCCTAACCAGGCTTGAACTTCAAAACCCATATTCAGCCCTTCCTTTTGTTGCAAGGCTTTACCCACACCAAGGCCACCAAGCATTCCCCAAAATCCTCTTCACAATGATGAGGCACTGTCACTCCTAACAGTGAGGGACGTTACAGTTTGCCTCTCTCAAGGTCACAGACATCGCAGACCTCTGGGCTTAAATCAGTAGTTTTAAAGGGGTACAAAATAGAGTTACAAAACTCAACCACATGTTCTTCTTTAAATCAACCAAAAACTACCCAAGGAGAGTTAGAGTTGCAGGATGCCCTAAATCACCTCTTATCCCAAGAAGTCCTTGTGCCAGTATTGCCACAAGACAAGTTCAAAGGATTCTATTTAAACCTGTTCCAAGGCGGGTATTCATCCAATTCTGAATGTAAAACTTCTCAACAAATTCCTTCAAATCTCAAAATTTCACATGGAGACCACAAGGTCAGTAATTGGTATTATAGTAGT
Organism: Lithobates clamitans; assembly: GCA_037952925.1. Taxonomy (NCBI): domain Eukaryota; kingdom Metazoa; phylum Chordata; class Amphibia; order Anura; family Ranidae; genus Lithobates; species Lithobates clamitans. The sequence continues at coordinate 249,951 of JBBGZY010001973.1, forward strand.
ATCTGTACATGGGTTAAAGAAAATAATTTTACAATTTTTTACCATGTTGTACCATACGCCTGTGGTGCTAAGTATTTTCTGACTGTCACAGATCATAGTTGGAAATGCAAGGATTGGGGGACCATGCTACATATATTTTGATCTTTCCCAAGACTTGCATCCTTTTGGCCAGAAGTCCACAGGATCTCACAGAAGTTTGTTGAATAAACCCTCCCAGATTACCTGGTCTTCTTTCTTTTGCACGTCACAAATGTGCCTGTCAAAACCTACAAAAAAAAAAAATGTATCCTATGACACCGCCTTTTAGCCACCAAATCTTGCATTCCATTACGATGGAGAGACCCACGACCTCCTTCCGTCACTCTGTGGTTGACGGAAGTAGAGGAACTAAATAACATGGAAGACCTAGTGCCTCTCTGCCTGTAACTCCAACACGTGGACCAACTGGAACATGTTTCTACTTTCTGATGAAGGTGCAACCCTTCTAGAGCCAAATTCCTAATACTTTTCATGACTCTTTCCCGTTTCTCTAGCCATTATTTTTCTTTATTAAACACCCCCCTTATATTTTTTTTCTCTCTTCCCTGCCCTCCCTTTTATGCACTACCTAATCGCGCTTCCTTTCTTTCTTTATTATTTCTAACCACCCCCCCTCCTTCATGTTTTCTCTTTCCTTTCACATGTTTCACGGTGGGGATGGTGTGTTCAGGGTGATGTGCAGTGTTGGTTTTCCGCCATACATAGCGTTTTGCTTTTTAGGCCAAAAAGTTCAATTTTGGTCTCATCTGACCAGAGCACCTTCTTCCACATGTTTGATGTGACCCCACATGGCTTCTTGCAAACTGCAAACAGGACTTCTTATGGCTCGCTTTCAATGGCTTTTTTTGCCACTCTTCCATAAAGGCCAGATTTGTGGAGAGCACGACTAATAGTGGACAGATTCTCCCACCTGAGCTGTGGATCTCTGCAGCTCCTCCAGAGTTACCATGGGCCTCCTGGCTGCTTCTCTGGCTAATGTTCTCCTTGCCCGGCCTGTCAGTTTAGGTGGACGGCCATGTCTTGGTAGGTTTGCAGTTGTGCCATACTCTTTCCATTTTCAGACGATGGATTGAACAGTGCTCCATGAGATGTTCAAAGCTTGGGATATTTTTTTTATAACCTAACCCTGCTTTAAACTTCTCCACAGCTTTATCCCTGACCTGTCTGGTGTTTTCCTTGGCCTTCATGATGCCGTTTGTTCTCTAAGGTTCTCCTAAAAACCTCTGAGGGCTTCACAGAACAGCTGTATTTATACTGAGATTAAATTACACACAGGTGGACTCTATTTACTAATTAGGTGACTTCTGAAGGCAATTGGTTACACTAGATTTTAGTTAGGGGGTATCAGAGTAAAGGAGGCTGAATACAAATGCACGCCACACTTTTCACATATTTGTGAAAAAATGTTGAAAACCATTTATTATTTTCCTTCCGCTTCACAGTTATGTGCCACTTTGTGTTGGTCTATCACATAAAATCTCAATTATATACTTTTATGTTTTTGGTGATTCTTTCATACAAGTGTTTTTTTAGGAGTGTTTTTTTTTTCTTGCAACCCTCCCATACAAGCCCCATTTGTGGAGAATTTGTAATATTGTTGTCATGCACACAATGACCACTGTCATAAATTCCTGCAACTGCTTTAGAGTTGCTGTAGGCCTCTTGGTAGCCGCTCTGACCAGTTTCCTCCTGGCTCTTTCATCCAGTTTGGAGCAACATCCTGATCCAGGGAGGCTCTGTGTTGTACCAAATACCTTCCACTTCTTAATAATAGACTTTACTGTGCTTCTAGGCATTGATAAAGCCTTTGAAATTTTTTTTGTATCCATCTCCTGATTTGTGTCTGTCCACAACTTTATCCCGGAAATCCCGGTGACAGTGCCTTGTCACCCATAGTTGATTGTTTGCTTCAGTTGCACTACCAGGGACTAAAATTCGCCAGGAAGCTCTTTTCATGCTGAGCTAATCAAAATGACCACAGCTGATCCCAGTTGAAAGTCAAATGGCTTTGTGTGTCATTGAAAAGGTGATTAGCTACACCTGATTGAGTTTATTAGTCATTTTTAGGAGAGGGTGATCCTTTTTCCTCTGGACCATGCCTGTTTGTTGCTGTTATATCCGCTCTCAGGACGGGGCTTTTGCTTTTTTGTTGTTGCTTTTTGACATGTCCATTTTTTGCAAGCTAACCCTTGTTACAATTATCAAAAGCCAGCCCCTGTGTGGGTGGAACTTTTGCATGTTATCTCCTTATAATAACCAAATAAAAACTATTGAAAAAGAAAGATTTTGGACATCTGCTTTTCCCCTTATTACATGGATTTAAAATCTAGGCAGGCAGAGACAACAAATTAATCTATGCTATAAAAGCGTGGTCATTCAAAAACTACAACACGTGCAACCTGCTGAAGTGGAAATAAACTCTGGTAACTTTATCTTTCAAATAATGCTAGTCAGGGTGAATTAAAAAGGGGATCAACTCCAGAGATAAAACAATAATTCTCCTGCTCTACAAGACTCTGGTCCAGCCGCACCTGGAGTATGCTGTCCAGTTCTGGGCACCAGTCCTCAGGAAGGATGTACTGAAAATGGAGCGAGTATAAAGAAGGGCAACAAAGCTAATAAAGGGTCTGGAGGATCTTAGTTATGAGGAAAGATTGCGAGCACTGAACTTATTCTCTCTGGAGAAGAGACGCTTGAGAGGGGATACGATTTCAATATACAAATACCATACTGGTGACCCCACAATAGGGATAAAACTTTTTCGCAGAAGGGAGTTTAAGAAGACTCGTGGCCACTCATTAAAAATAGAAGAAAAGAGGTTTAACCTTAAACTACGTAGAGAGTTCTTTACTGTAATGCCCTGTACACGCGGTCGGATTTTCCGATGGAAAATGTGCGATCGGAGCGTGTTGTCGGAAATTCCGACCGTGTGTAGGCTCCATCAGACTTTTTCCATCGGATTTTCCGACACACAAAGTTTGAGAGCAGGAGATAAAATTTTCCGACAACAAAATCCGTCCTCGGAATTTCCGATCGTGTGTACACAAATCCGACGCACAAAGTGCAACGCATGCTCAGAATAAAAAAAGAGGTGAAAGCTATTGGCTACTGCCCCGTTTATAGTCCCGACGTACGTGTTTTACGTCACCACCTTCAGAATGATCGGATTTTCCGACAACTTTGTGTGACTGTGTGTATGGGGCAAGACAAGTTTGGGCCAACATCCGTCTGAAAAAATCCTAGGATTTTGTTGTCGGAATGTCCGATCAATGTCCAACCGTGTGTATGGGGCATTAGAGTGGCAAGGATGTGGAATTCCCTTCCACAGGTGGTGGTCTCAGCGGGGAGCATCACTAGTTTCAAAAAAACTATTAGATAAGCACCTGAACGACTGCAACATACAGAGGTATACAATGTAATACTGACATATAATCACACACATAAGGTTGGACTTGATAGACTTCATCTTTTTTCAACCTCACCTACTACCCTGTTTCCCCCGAAAATGCAATATAAGTCCTACCCCCCAAATAAGCCCTAGTAAAAGTCCTTATAGGTCTTAATTTCGGGGAAACAGGGTAAGGCTTATTTGGGGGGTAGGGCTTATGTTGCAGCCATCACTGACAATCACGCTTGGTCTTATTTTCGGGGGAAACAGGGTATGTAACTATGAATTATACAGCACTGACAATGGGTGTTCTGCAGCTCCTACTTTGCCCTGGCCTATCTTTTCATCCACTGCATGGTATCTCTGTGCAACAGCTCTTTGAGTTCCTAGTTCCCCTGTTGACATATTCAACTTAACCCAAAAATCAGAAGCAAGAATGGGTGAGGCAAAATATTGAAATCCTGTAACATTTAACGCTCCTTTTGAAAAAGATAGCAATCTGGCTGCCATTGGTGTTTTTCCACCGATACTTTGACTCATTGGCCTGGAACAGGTATAAAAGATAACAAATTCTTAAAAAGTTATTTTTTTATCCAACGTTTTAACAAATGGCTGTGGTTAGGCATTAGAACAGGGCGTGTTTAAATATCAGGTATAAAAATGTTATTTTTGTCCGCATCTCAGGGAAGGAGATTTGCCATCACTCCTCGTTCTGACAATAGGGACACAAAAGGTAATAATTATCTTACACCCTGCACAAGGCGGGACAAGTGTCGGTGTCTGGTCTTTATTACAGGAAGCTCCTGCACAGAGGCAAAGTGCAGGAGTTGTTAAATGCTGGATTATTGCACAGTGAAAAGGAAAGAAAGAGAGGGCGCCACCTGCATCAACTGCTGAGGAAGGAGAACTCAATGGTTGGCGATACAGGGAAGTGTTGGGTATCCTTGTCAACCTGAGATGTCAGCCCCCACGCACAACTCCACCATAGCCATTGAGTTCTCCTTCCCCAGCAGATGATCAATGCCAGGGTGGACAGATCAGACCATAACTTGATAATACGCTAGTATCTACTGTCACAACGTGAGTGCATTATATTTGTGCTTTTAAATAGCCATTAATAAATCTACACTCACAAGGTGGCACCCCCTCTCTTTTTCATTGTTGGCATTTACAGGACTACCCTTCATCTCAGAGTAAGAAACTAAAGCCTCTATTAAATGTAGATTACATACAGAGTATGGTGTACCATCCTCCAATTGGAAGGGAAAAGGCTGGAAGATCGGTCCCCACCCGGTCACCCATAGAAAGAAAAAATGGACATGGGATCCGGGGGGGGGGGGGGATACTACTTCTTGGCTGACCACAAGTCCTAGGGTTCCAGGGATTTCTTCTCTGCATTAACCTGCCACTGGCTTACTAGTTGTATATTTCAATTGAGGAACATAACTGTGGTCTTGATCCCTATCAAGTTGAATTCCCCTTTCCCCCAAACCCAGAGTAGTGTAGTTTTTCCATGTAAGACCATTTTTTTCCATACAAGTCCATTTTGCATGTCCCCCATAGCCGCTCCCACCGTGGGGGAACTCTGGTGGTGCTCTGACTCCAGCTAGGCTTGGGTCCTGGATATTCTCCTGATGAATCGGTAGAATTCCACGAAACATGTTGAGAACAATATCAGTGGGAACCCACCATATCCTGATTCCCCACAACAGGGGATATGAATGTTGGGGATATACATGGATGGTTAGCATGCACCTTTTATGATGTTTTTCATTGAGTATCTGGATATCCTGTTTTATAGTCTTTTGTATATATAAAGAATTGAAAAATCTTTTTATCAAACTTTGAGCATACGCTGTTTAAGCTGGTACCAAGATAGTCCTTAAAAAATTTTTTATTTCTATGGGTGACCGGGTGGGGAACAATCTCCCAGTCTTTTCCCTTCATCTCAGAGTAGCAGCAGCCCTAAAGTGTTTTCTTTGGCCACAGTTGGACATTCAGGACTTTATTTTCCATAATTCTATGCACTAAATGATAAGAATGTACACACTGTTGCACCATCCCTTATATACTATTGACAACTGCACAGACCTGAAAGAATTACGATTTAAGTGATCACTTTTTTTTTTTTTGCGTTTCCCCCAAAGGACAAAGTACACACAGTACTTTGTCCCATCTTTTTACATGTTTTGGAAGGCTAGCTACATGGTAAGACAGGACAACCCCTCCCATAGCCTTCCGACAATGAAGCTGGCAAAGAGACAGATGCATTAGCTGGCACTTACCTCCAGCTCCCACACTTGCTAAAGACAAGTGCAGCGTTGGCAAGAGAAAGGTGAGGCATGTCAGCCCCCCACTCCTTTTCCCAGCACTCGTCTTGGGAACGTGTTTGGAGCTGAAGATCAGCACCATCTTCTGTCAATGTAGCCATTACTTTGCCAGCTGCATTCCTGGACCAGACACAGGAAGAGGATTGCACGGGGAGGCAAGGCTTGTTCAGTCTCCTGTCCCTCTGCATTCCTAATGCCAGCACCTTTCTCGAAAAACGGCTTGGCACCAGAGATAAATGCCAGTTGTCAATGTGACAATCTCCTTGCTAGCTGCGTTTCCGGACTAGACACGGGAAGAGAAATGCACTAGGAGGTGAGGCATGCCAGCCTCCTGTCCCTCTGCATCCCTAATGCTGGTACCTTTCTCGAGAAAGTGCTTGGCACCAGAGAAAAATGCTGGCTGTCAATGTGGCAATCTCCTTGCTAGCTGTGTTTCCGGACCAGACACAGGAGGAGGAATGCACAGGGAAGGTGAGACATGTCAGCCTCCTGTCCCTCTGCATTCCTAATGCCAACACTTTTTTTGGGGAAAGTGCCACATTTACAACCGGCGTTTATCTCTGGTGCCAAGCACTTTCCAGCAAAAAGTGCTGGCATTAGGCATGCAGAGGGACAGGAGGCTGACATGCCTCACCTCCTAGTGCATTCCTCTTCCTGTGTCGGGTCCGGAAGCAACGCTAGCAAGGAGATTGCCACATTGACAACAAGCGTTTATCTTTGGTGCCAAGCAATCTCCTTGCTAGCTGCGTTGCCAGAGCAAGGACAAGTTCTATGAGAAATGCAGATGGAGGTAAGATTTGTCAAGCCTGCCATTCATCATGCCGGCACTTGATTTGGGAAAGTGCTTGGAATATGCCGCCATGTCCTTGGCTAGCTGTGTTGTTGAACCAAGATACAGGAAGCATGGTGTCCTGTCAAACCACATTGCTAGCTTTTCACAGCACGTAGGAAGATGAGACAAAGTACTACATTTGCTTTGTCCCTGGGGACAGAACACAATAATAAAAAAAAGAGAGACTTCTTATTTAAATACGAATAGATATCATTATTCCATTTGTCATATCTGTCCTTCAGATACCCATGCTTCATGCATACTAAGACTGCTGGGAGAATCCTCATCAAGAACAACAAAAAGGACAAATTACTGGTTTAAAAAATGTTTATTAATCAGACATCGATGAACAAGATGCAGTAGTTTAGAATGATAAAATGATTTAAAACAAATTTAACAGATGTCTCTTTGGAATTCAGCTCTCCACGAAGATCAATAATACAACCATCCAAAAACTGAACATGTATGAGACACCTCGGCTTGCCACACACCACTGGTGATGAGAACAGTCGAAAGATTCAGATTTCATGCTTATTACAGTTTAAAAACAATTCATAGTGTGACACAGACTTGAGACTCGGTGGTTGAAGCGCTGCAGTGAAGGCTCCAATTCCAGGATTTACATTGGAACTTCTGTCAGCAACAGCTAAACATCTACTGGAAGTATTTGTTATTGGGCTTTTAAGAGACTTAACACATTCAATTACAACTAGAAGAGCAACAAAAAAAAAAAAAATCACAGTGCTGATTACGAACTAGGGGCATGAGCTATTTACTAACATAATCGGGACAGAAGACACAATAGCTCTAGGCATCAATATTAAAATCTTAAATGTGGCTATTAAAGAAAAAAAATGATTTTACCTTTATGTGCCAGCTGGTATATGAGAAAAAAAAATACCTTTGTAATCAAAAATACTGCTCGGGGAAGCAAATAAAAATATTCCCGGAAAAAAAACAGCAGTTATTTTTTTATTTGTTACAATTACTTACAAAGAAAAAAACTATACATAGACCCAGTGTTAACTTCAAAAAAGAATTAGCGTTTACAAAATCGTGAATAGAAAAGATTTTTTTCTTTTTTTTTTTGCTTACAGCTTAAAAAGTTTAGCAAAATTTAGCAAAACCAAGGCACCTGGTAATTATTAACTGCAAGAGTCTTATTTTCACGAAAGGCAACGTGGATAATTTATTGGAGTCCAAATGATATGATTAAATGAAGGATAAAAATAAAAGAGAACATAAAGTTTCTAATTTCACCAAACTCAAAAATGACAAAGAAGAACCCCAAAACAAAAAAAACCTCCACCCGAATGAGAATTCCTCGTGGATGAGCGTGGCAGTGACTGTAGGACACTTCTACAAATTAAAACACACATACCTGTACAAATAAATCTTTAAAACTGCAGCATGTTCAACAAATTACAAGGTTCCAAAATCTGGCGACATGAGATGGATGAGCTTGATAAATTTTGACTTGTCTTTTTTTTTACAAAAAACATGGCTAAATAAATTCAAGTAAAGTGCTTTAAAATATATACAAAGAATTTCAAGAAATAGAGCCCCTTCCAATCCAAGGCCGGCGTACGCAAAAGGCAGATGTGATTTTGCAAAGAGTTGGCAGGTAAAATTAATTATTCCAGAATTGAGAAGTCACTACATTTAGGTGTGTACGGGAAAGATTTCTGTTGATGTAATTTATTGTCTGGTTTTTACAAGAAAGTCAAATTCATGGCACTCTAAATTTTCTATGGTGCTTAGGCAGACAAATTTATCACCGGTCAGTACTGAAATTTAAGGTATTAGTGTGTGCCCGGTGTTCTGTTGAGCCGAGTTCCATGTCAAGTCTTCAGTAGGGTTCACTAAACACTTAGGGCTCGATATATCAATGATTTCACTCAAGATTCACACATTTTCAATTCAGTTAAAAGAAATATGTGAATCTTGGGTGAAAGTTGTCTGAATCTTGGGCTGATAAATAGACCCCCTTAGAGGATATTCAATGAAGGCTACCTTCATTGGTGCCTAATTGGTGACTTTATTAAACAGAAGTCAGTGTGAACAAAAGGCAAGCGTTGGTGGTGTACTCCGTCCCTATGTCATCAACAAAGAATGGGCCCCTTCTTGCCGATTAAAGTAGTAAAAAGCCAGCTAATGTTATGTAGCTTCCTAATAGATTGAACACACTTGTTATTACAGAGAATCTAGGGCAGCCTTTCTCGACCCTTTTATCTCACAGGAAACCTTGAAATAATTTTCAGGTCTTGGGGAACCCTTGCTAAAATCAATACTTTGAAGATCAATGGGAAAATGGCTTAGAATGGTGGCCAGTGGATAGTATCCTCCCTTTACAGACACCTAACACAAGGATTGGTGTCATGCAGCTGACTTTGCCAAGTGGCATTGGATCAGGAACTATTCAGGCCCCATAAAATGGGAAGACAGGAAGTCATAGCTTTAAGGAACCCCTGGCAAACTCTGGAGGAACGCTAGGATTCCACAGAACCCTGGTTGAGAATGGCTGATCTAGGGTTACTTCAGGGCCTAGGTCGATGGGCTTTGGGCTTTTGTCAATGGCATCAGTTTAAGATGCTTCTGAGATCATTCAAAATTCATTGACAGGTGTATCTGACCTGCCATTGACCTCTTGATCTGCATTTGAAGAAGTTTTAAAGGATAAGAACACCATTAAGCTTGAATGAGACCAGCAAAGGGTATTTTTCATGGCAAGAAGGTTAAAAGCCAGTGCAATTGGGGGATTCGAAACTCCTCCATCAAGTAGAACATTGAAGAATCAGGTTGTCAACCTGACCCAAATCTTTATTGTTCTCCCTGATGAAGGGACATTTTTGTACCCCCAAAATGAGTTGCCCTTTGACATTCTTGTTGTGAAATAAAAACAACGTTTACTAGACTCAAAGATTTGTAGCACCCTGATCTCTTACATATTGCCCAGAATACTCCAAGAGTCCTCAGGGATACTCTGGCTACCTCTAAAAGTTGGACCTCCATCCAGACTTTCGCTTGGGCTCCAGTGCTCCTCAAGCACATTTTTTCTGTTAAATCTCATCTGCCTTTGAACTACTTCATTCAGGTTTTCAATCCCTAAAAACTTGCATGGGGATGCAAAACCAACTTGAAGCAAACAAAAGCCTGTCGACATAGACCCTGAAAGTGGTATTTAAGGAAAGAAAACAAGAGGAACTTACCAAGTAGCTGATACAAATAGAGGTCTTGGTAATATGAAGTGCATTCTGTTTCAAAGTGTACTGCATGTATTATTAGTATTAAGATTTGATATGTACAGCGTACAGGGTGTGTCAGCATGGAAACCATAATAAATTATAAGGAAGCAAGTTTTTGACCAAGATGGTGCCCAACCTGCCCATATATTAACTGTCAATTTAGCAGCTAAATAACTAGCTGGTAAACCAAAACCATACCATGTACCGATGTGCTCTCAGCCAATAAAAGCTTAGGGGCGTCTTCAACCTAGCTATCTGATTGGCTGAACATGAATTTAAGTTGTAAAATGGCTATCAGATGACCAGCTCCAGAGGTAGGTAGTACACAGGGGTCTAATGTACAGAATGGATGTGTGTGTCACCCCTTGTAGCTCCATGGCTTTTCCTGACCACTATGCCAATGGAAGGGGGCATCAGGTTACCTCCTATGATCTCCCCTCAGATATGCCCATATATTAGGAATACTGCCTTTAGTGTTGGCTATTAGGCTACAGTACAAAGACTCTGTTGATAGTCCGAGAGCTTAAGGCACTGTGCTGTCCGACAATGACACCTATACAGACAATCACATGGTATTTCCAGGTATTCGTCCTCCTGAATAATTGCATGCACAGAATAAACAGGACCCCTGTGAGGCCCACAGATCTGGAATTATAAGCACACAGACATTTGGTCCTGATTTCATGCATATGTCAACCATATCTTCCTAAACATGAAAAAGCGCCACATGTACACATCGCGGTGGATCTGCGCACACAGGATATCAATACACACGTGGAATGTCTTCTATGTGTTGGTGCAACTGTCACTACTGTGATAAAGAGTGAGGTCCAGACAAGTCTACAACAACCAATCAAAATTCTTATGTCACTGCTCTAACATCTGATTGGTCTGTGGGTTACTGAACCTATAAAGTACCACTACCGGTAATAGATTAGTGAACAATACCCCATGCATCTATTGTGCTTTTATGTAGTGTAAAACTGTATAACAAAAAAAACATTTCGAGAAACTGTGCTATAGTTAACATTAACAGCAAGACAATCTCCATCTGTTACCACCCCGTGCCAATTCGCAGAAGAGTACGATGTTTGGTTGCATCAACAGCAGCTTGCTTTTACACACGCGCTGTCTGTCATCCAGTAATCGGCACAAACGGATTCTAAAGCCGCTCTTTTGACGATTGTACTACAGGTTGGTGAAATGGAACAATCATAATTTTTAACTTGCCCTGTATTGCCTGTACAGGTTTGTGAAAAGCCGTTGTGCCAGAGAGAGAACGTTCAGGTTTGGTGCACGCACACACATCTGGTTTCCCAGTGGACACAATGGATGCCTTATAAGAGGCTGCAAAGGCATTTTGGGTAAGGCTAAACCTTTTAAAAACCCGATCATCTCGCCAGCCTGCCTTATGGTTCCAATGCATCTTTCTCTGCTCTGTGTCCCAATTGGTGAAGCAGCAATGAAGGAGTCCAGCAAGACTCCCATCCCCTTTCATATACACCAAACCCAATCTGCAACGGGCCAGGCACATCAATACTATAAATCCCAGCAGAAAAAAAAAAAACCTACGCAGCACCCTGATAAATATCACAGCGCCCTGCTACAAGTCCATCACTTATAAGGAACACCTTGTCTCCATGCATCAAACAAGACGCTATATTCTTGTACACCGTTCTTCATCCCAGCACCACAATTTAGCTGGTAACCACAACCGATCAACAAAACTTTAAGAATGATTGTAAAACGCAACCCCATTACCCTCCGGAAGTAAGAAAAAAATAAAACACCCTCCATATATAAATATTACAATGACAAAAAAAAAAAACCCCAACTACGAACATAAAGTAAAAAGGACTTGGCCAAAGTGTCGGAGAATGTGACTCACTGTGTGTAACGGTGTTTGTGCACAATAAAAGAAGAAAAAAAAAAAAAAAGTCTGATAATTTTGGTGCCAGAAGTCAGTTAAATTTTCATTAAAACACAAAAAAAAGAAATTCATAACCCTTACCGAATATAGATGAATGAATAGTTCACCGGACGTAATTCTCTGTGCATCATGCACAGGGATAATAAAACCATAGAGGAGGTTACTGCTTGAACAAAACCGTTTGCCCTTTTTTACCTTGTTCCTGGCTGCAGTCACTTACCATTGCACTTAATTGTTACCCCCAAAATACAGTTGTGTATGTACACCCATGGTCCGTTATATACACACATACATTTCCTGTTGCGTCCCAACTTGACTCCCTTAGGCCACTCAAGGCCATCACCACATGGAAACACTGATTAAAAACCACAGATTTGGTCTGGTTTGGAATCCACAGATGTAGAACCTACAATCCTTTGCCAACAACACATAAAAGATATGTATAAAACTTATTTACACATACACACATTTATATACACAGGTAGACACACTGCGATGGTCAGTCGCCCTTCACCATGCTTGCTAACAATAAAGGTTAAAATTGAGCGTATTGGTGACCTCTCCATGCATCTTAGGGGTAGCCGCAGCATCAGAAATAAATTCGGCATCACAGGATCAGATTGACTGGGTCCATCACCAATGCGGAGAAGAGACACCTGAAAGCAGTATGGTGGAATTATTCATGCGGAAGGGCTTTGTCATGAGTTGTCACCCAAGATGACCACCTTGCAAAAGCCCTTCTGTAGGTTAAAACACAGCATTACAATACAGCAGCGAGCACTGGAATTAATTGGCCCAAGACTTCCGGTTCTCCGCCTTCTTTTGGGCGTCGGCTTTTAGGCTCGCGGTTCGATCTGATTTTGCCAGAGCGGTCAACGTGGCGAGGTTTCCGGCAGAACTGGAGAGACCGCCGCCCTTTCGGTTCTCGACTGCTGCTTGCAAGCGTAACCCCGCGCTTTTTCTGCGGGCCGTGCCCGTGGCTTTCTTGACTCTGTTGGGCTTCACCAAGACACCGTAGCCGGGGTTACATTTAAAGTACTGCTTGCCACCCACAGAGCCGTCATTCTTGCCTGTAACAACGAGGGAAAGAAAATGAAGAATCGTTTCAAAATGCAATTAGAAATTTAAAAAAATCAAACACAAAAATCTGCAGCCCTTAGATGTGGGGGCTGAATTAGTTTTTCCTTTTTTTTTTTTTTTCACTTGGTGATCCTATCAGTAACATTGCCTCTCCTAGGGTGATGACACAGACTCACTGGACTGCACTCATGGAGGAGCAATGTTGTCACCCTTGGACAGGACTTAGGAAACACTGGACTGCACTCATGGAGGAGCAATGTTGTCACCCTTGGACAGGACTTAGGAAACACTGGACTGCACTCATGGAGGAGCAATGTTGTCACCCTTGGACAGGACTTAGGAAACACTGGACTGCACTCATGGAGGAGCAATGTTGTCACCCTTGGACAGGACTTAGGAAACATGTTCTCCTCATCTCCATAACATCTCTGTAGTAGTAGTCCACAGAGAACTGGGAACAATGTAACAGATAGCAGTCAGCACAGGAAATTATCAATAAAAAAAATATACTGTAGGTTTAATTTTAGTGCACACAAACAATGGAACCCCCCATTTTTTTTGTAAAATAAACAGATACCAAATATGTCAGGTCTCAAAATTGCATCCACCTAGGAAACAGTGACAAACTTCCACAGCTCAGAGTTAAAATGTAAGTTCACTTTCAGGAAGATTTTTTCCAAAACCCCCCCTATGCAATTTCATATCCTCTGAATAGTACTTACTAGGGCTCCTCCTGTTTTATATGGTACACATCTTCCCATTATGTATACAGCTGTTGCGGGGGGGGGGGGGGGGGGGTTGGGTCTTCCCACAAAAAATACTAGCCACTTCATCTCCCTACACGCATTTTAGCTAGAGAAACTACACATGGAGCGGCCACTACAAAGATCAGCTGGTGCGGGAGACACCGTGCATGCGCGGATAAGAGGCCAGGTGCATAGTTTGAAATGCCCAGAGCAGCCGCTCGGAGGCACACTATTGTAATGTCCAGCCTGTCCTGCAAATGGCAGGATGTAGTGGGATCAAGGGACCAGTGGTTTGGTGGAGAGGCCCCCTACCAGCTGCAGTTGTAGTGGGGGGGGGGCATGCACTATTTAAAATCTTAGGAGTGCTGGTATGTACTATTTTGGAGGATATGGAATTGCATGGGAGATTTTGGGGAAATCTTTCTGAAGGTGAAATTACACAAAGGCCCCTGCCCCTTTCACACGATCGGACCGTTCAGGTCCGTCTGTCAGTTTTGACGGCGGACCTGAACGGGCGCTCCATGTTAGTCTATGGAGCGTCGGATGTCAGCGGAGACATGTTCGCTGACATCCGACCTGGTCCGATCTGCTAAAAGCAGACGGATGGCTCTACGTCCAGGTCCGTCGCTAGCGGATCGGATCGGGTGAAATCTGATGAAAACGGACATGCTGTCTGTTTTCATCCGATCCCTCCATAGGCGGCAGCGGCGCCTGACAAGCCCCTTCCCGCTCAGTGAGCAGAGAGGGACCTGTCATCCGCCGGCTCAGCGGAGATCAACGGATAGATCTCCCGCTGAGCCGGGGGACCGAGCTGGCTCCGTAGAAACGGAGTCCGTCTCGTGTGAAAGGGGCCTTTATGTGCATGGTGATACCCAACATGTGTCAGGCTATCAGTGACATACAGTCAGGTCCATAAATATTGGGACATCAACACAATTCTAATCTTTTTGGCTCTATACACCACCACAATGGATTTGAAATGAAACGAACAAGATGTGCTTGAACTGCAGAATTTCAGCTTTAATTTGAGGGTATTTACATCCAAATCAGGTGAACAATGTAGGAATTACAACAGTTTGTATATGTGCCTCCCACTTTTTAAGGGACCAAAAGTAATGGGACAATTGGCTGCTCAGCGGTTCCATGGCCAGGTGTGTGTTATTCCCTCATTATCCCATTTACAAGGAGCAGATAAAAGGTCCAGAGTTCATTTGAAGTGTGCTATTTGCATTTGGAATCTGTTGCTGTCAACTCTCAATATGAGATCCAAAGAGCTGTCACTATCAGTGAAGCAAGCCATCATTAGGCTGAAAAAACAAAACAAAACCATCAGAGAGATAGCAAAAATATTAGGTGTGGCCAAATCAACTGTTTGGAACATCCTTAAAAAGAAAGAACGCACCGGTGAGTTCAGCAACACCAAAAGACCCGGAAGACCACGGAAAACAACTGTGGTGGATGACCGAAGAATTCTTTCCCTGAAGAAGAAAACACCCTTCACAACAGTTGGCCAGATCAAGAACACTCTCCAGGAGGTAGGTGTATGTGTGTCAAAGTCAACAATCAAGAGAAGACTTCACCAGAGTGAATACAGAGGGTTCACCACAAGATGTAAACCATTGGTGAGCCTCAAAAACAGGAAGGCCAGATTAGAGTTTGCCAAACAACATCTAAAAAAGCCTTCACAGTTCTGGAACAACATCCTATGGACAGATGAGACCAAGATCAACTTGTACCAGAGTGATGGGAAGAGAAGAGTATGGAGAAGGAAAGGAACTGCTCATGATTCAAAGCATACCACCTCATCAGTGAAGCATGGTGGTGGTAGTGTCATGGCGTGGGCATGTATGGCTGCCAATGGAACTGGTTCTCTTGTACTTGTTAATGATGTGACTGCTGACAAAAGCAGCAGGATGAATTCTGAAGTGTTTCGGGCAATATTATCTGCTCATATTCAGCAAAATGCTTCAGAACTCATTGGACGGCGCTTCACAGTGCAGATGGACAATGACCCGAAGCATACTGCGAAAGCAACCAAAGAGTTTTTTAAGAGAAAGAAGTGGAATGTTATGCAATATCCAAGTCAATTACCTGACCTGAATCCGATTGAGCATGCATTTCACTTGCTGAAGGCAAAACTGAAGGGAAAATGCCCCAAGAACAAGCAGGAACTGAAGACAGTTGCAGTAGAGGCCTGGCAGAGCATCACCAGGGATGAAACCCAGCGTCTGGTGATGTCTATGTGTTCCAGACTTCAGGCTGTAGTTGACTGCAAAGGATTTGCAACCAAGTATTAAAAAGTCAAAGTTTAATGGATGATTGTTAATCTGTCCCATTACGTTTGGTCCCTTAAAAAGTGGGAGGCACATATACAAACTGTTGTAATTCCTACACCGTTCACCTGATTTGGATGTAAATACCTTTAAATTAAAGCACATCTTGTTCGTTTCATTTCAAATCCATTGTGGTGGTGTATAGAGCCAAAAAGATTAGAATTGTGTCCAATATTTATGGACCTGACTGTACATGCGTGCATCCTAAGTAAAGGTTATTTATGTATGTGCTTGCGTGGGGGTCCCTTAATTGTTTTCTCTTTCTCATCCCTTGAGGGACACAGGAGGTCATAAACCTTTGGGCGATACTGCTGCCTACAGGAGAATTGGACACTGGCAAACAAGAAAATTGTAGACCAGCCCAGGATAACCCCTCCTACTACCAACCTGCTTAATATTTATTTTTACTAGTGTCCTAGGAGGATGGACGTCTTTTTATTTTTATTAGAAGATTCTTCCCTGCAATGCTGCTTGAGGCTCCCCCTCCACCTGGCAGACTGGCTTTTGGACTATACCATATTCAGACCCTGGGGTGTGGTACACAGTAATTGCTGCTAAGGTTAGGGTTGTAGTGTTGCAATTTGGAGTTAAATGGATCTAATTGTCGTTTTATGTAAAAACTATTCCAAACTATTAATAAATAGTAAAAAGAAAGGCTTAACTGCATAAGTATACACCCCCTTTGCTGTGAAACATCCTAATACACTTTGAAACCTCTTAAGAACATATCTAGACAAACAGCATCATTAAGTCTAAGATGTTGACAAATGCTTTAAGAATTTACTTAATTGGTTAAATAGAGTCCACTTGTGTACATAAAGTATCAGATTATCCCAAATAACTCACCTGCTTCTACAGGGACCACAACTTATCAGAAAACAGGATGTCTAAAGAGCTTTTATAATCAGTCTGGCATAAAGTAATTTGGCACTATAGGCTATTTGTGTAATTTTCAACATTAAAGTGCCTCACCTGCTGGCAAATCGAGCTCCACGCCAACCCAGGTCCCTGCTTGAAAATCCACAGAGCCGACGTATCTGACAATGCCAGTCTTATTTGTTCCGAGTGTCACATATTCCCCTTCTTTCAACCATTCAGGAACCTCCTGGCAGTCCTCAGAGTCAGATGTCACATCTATTTTCTCTTCCCCGCTCTCTACCTGGTCGTCCATTGCTTCCTTACTTCCTTTTAACTTGACGGCACTC
Organism: Lithobates clamitans; assembly: GCA_037952925.1. Taxonomy (NCBI): domain Eukaryota; kingdom Metazoa; phylum Chordata; class Amphibia; order Anura; family Ranidae; genus Lithobates; species Lithobates clamitans. The sequence goes on from JBBGZY010001973.1 coordinate 267,079, forward strand.
CCCAGCTTCTCTGAAATAGGCACATCTCCAAGCTCATCTCCAAGTATCCGCGTGAAAGATTTCAGTTCTGACGGCCTTACTTTTTGTATCCTGAATGGAGAAACAACGCCTTTGGTTTGGTTTAAGTGTTCGGCCGTGAGCATTGGTTGAGCCTCCTTGTGATTTTCTGGAGATAAGGTGCTTGCAGTGATCTTTTCTGAAGAAATACTTTTTGAGGTGGCCGTTGTGTGATGTGCTTCCAAGCTTGTCAAAAGAGGCTCCTCATGTTTCCTAATGTGATCTTCTAAAGTAGGCTTGCTGTGATCAACAAGGACAGAACCTATTGAGTCATTCACAGCCTTAACATTTGTATCATCAGCTAGAATATCTTCTTGAAGGCCAACATCAGCTTTGTGATAAACGTCAACTGGGATGGCATCTATTTTGTTTGTAGATTCTATTTTAGGGGGCTCTTGAGCAGAAGGTACACTGGGTGGACTACTGTCAGGAGCTGTTGGGCTTAAGGTTTGACCTGTAAGCGCCTCATTTCCTGTAATTAATGCTTCCGATAAAGTGGCTGTGGAGACGCTGTGGGAAAAGTACCCACTCGAAGCTTCGCTGACAGGACTTGGAGGCCCCCCCTCTTGGGAATCCTGTACTGGAGATTCGCAATGTTTTGGCTGCAAAGGCACTGTAGATGGCTTCTCGTTTTTCTTCTCTTGCGTCGGTGAACGAGCGATCACTGGTTGGTGGGTTATGATTCGTTCTTCAGGGGCAATCTGGCAATTGACAAAAGAACCATCAGACCATTACAGCTTTTCAAAATACAAAACAGTTAGACCATTACAGCTTTTCAAAATACAAAACAAGACAGGGCAGGATTTCTGGGCTGGTAAGTCTCTTTTAACTAAAAGTCAGCAGTTACAGTATTTGCTTCTTTAAGGCATCTTTACACTGGAGGCAATGTCTGCCACCCTAGCAAATGTTATCTGCTGTGGATTGCTTTTAAAAGGGTGGTAGAACAGTGGCTGAAAGTGCCCAGGAGACAAATCCTGCTGCCTCCTGAATGTCTTTTTCTCAAAGGGAATTTTGTGATAAAAAAAAACTGCACCGCAACGGTCTCGCAGTTGCAGTGCATTTCCACACCACTCAAAAGATTTTCCCATGACATGTAAGCAGTGCCGGGACAAGGTCACCCAGTGTCCAGGACAAACATGTCAAACTGCGCCACCCCTTTACTTAAGGTTAGGGTCAGGGGGCCCCCCTATCCCAATAAACAAATTGCCCCCAGGGCAGCTGCCCCTCCTGCCCACCCCAGCCCAGCATGTAGGCAGTCAAAAGGTTTGCACTGACATGTAGGACACGTCTTTGGTAGTCATAAGGTTTGCCATAACACGTAGGACACGTCTTTGGCAATCAAAAGGTTTGCCATGACATGTAAGATACGTCTCTGGCAATCAAAAGGTTTGCCATGACATGTAGGACATGTCTTTGGCAATCAAAAGGTTTTCCATGACATGTAGGACACGTCTTTGGTAGTCATAAGGTTTGCCATGACACGTAGGACACGTCTCTGGCAGTCAAAAGGTTTGCCATGACATGTAAGACACGTCTCTGGCAATCAAAAGGTTTGCCATGACATGTAAGACACGTCTCTGGCAATCAAAAGGTTTGCCATGACATGTAGGACATGTCTTTGGCAATCAAAAGGTTTTCCATGACATGTAGGACACGTCTTTGGCGGTCAAAGGGTTTGCCATGACGCGTACGACATGTCTTTGGCAGTCAAAGGGTTTGCACTGACATATAGGACACATCTTTGGCAATCAAAGGGTTTCCCATGATGTGAAGGCCACATCCTTGACAGTGAAAAGGTTTGCCATGACTTGTAAGACATGGCCTTGTCAGTCAAAGATTTAAAGTGACAGTCAGCCCTGCTCTTAAGATATCTTTTTAAAATACTCATGCTGGGAATTTTTTTTTTTTTTTTTTAAGGGATTTGTCAAAGTTGCTTGAAGTTTGCTGAAATCCTCACAAATACTTGGTAACAACTTGTTGTACTGATTGCCTTATCACATACTGAAATTTATATATGGACATGCCTACAAAAATCAGCTGATCTCCAAGAACCATCTTTCCATTGTTGTGCATACTTCGAGCCAAGCCACAAGTTAGCACAGGTGTGTTGTTTCTCTACACTGCAGTGCGGTAGGCAGTTGAGTTCAGATACAAATTCTTGTTACCTGAGTTCACCTTCAACACAGACGTCTCGACCTGCACTTTATTAAGGCCTAGCCCTGAAGACGTTACAAGGATTGTGATTGGAAGGTGTTAACTATGAAGAATAGAGGACAGCTGCGGATCACCTCTCACAAAAGGACAAACTGTGCACAAGGAATACCCCCCCTCCCCAATATTTACTTGAACGTTGATTTATGTGACGGGACTGCTCCATCTGCTGCTGTGTCGCATACAATTTATGGGTTCAGGAGGGCTGCAGTGATCTATACGTCTCTAACACTTCTCTGGCTGCACTTAAGGCCGGGATAAATCATGAATTTCCAACTGGCTGCCAAAGATTTATATTTTCCCTTCCAAATTTTCTTCCCCGCCGCCCTCCATTTTCCTGGGGCCTGTCAATTTACAGGTGAAGAATTTAGAGGCTGCTTCGGAGATTAAACACACCATTTCTCAGATCTATTTCCCAGAGGCAACATGTACTAAACTCGGGTAATCAATACTGCCTGTCAGCTGGCAGAGTTATGGGGGAAGCACAAGAGAGGTTTTTGACACGACCTGGAAATTCAATTGCCGGTAATCGGTGATCTCAAAATTCATTACACAATTAGGGGTGTCCTTATCTCATAAGACAATCAGAAAGATAATTACAAAGAAGAAGGTCAGCACAACTTCTAAAACTACAACTCCCAACATGGAACCATAAGAATAAAAGAACATATACAGTGCTGTGAAAAAGTATTTGCCCCCTTCCTGATTTGTTATTTTTTTGCATATTTGATTCAGATCATAAAAGAAATTTTTATATTACACAAAGATAACCCAGAGTAAATACAAAATGCAGTTTTTAAATTATGATTTCATTTATTAAAGGGAAGAAAGCTGTCCAAACTTGCTTAGCCCTGTGTGAGAAAGTAATTGCCCCTAAACCTAATAACACCTTTGGCGGTAAAACAACTGCAATAAGGCTTTCACATTGCTGTGAAGGAATTTTGGCCCACTCTTCTTTGCAGAATTGTTTTTATTCAGTCACATTGGATGGTTTTCCAGCATGAATGGCCTGCAACATCTTAATCTGATTTAAGTCCGTACTTTGACTAGGGCACTCCAAAACCTTAAACTTTGTGCCATTCAGGGGTTGACTTGCCATGCTTTTCTGATCATTGTCATGCTGCATAATCCAAGTGAGCTTGAGGTCACTGACGGCTGGACATTCTCCTTCAAGATTTTCTGGTAGAGTGCAGAATTCATGGTTCCATCAATTATGGCAAGTCATCCAGGTCCTGACGACCCAGACCACCACACTACCACCACCATGTAAGACTGTTGGTATGATGCTCTTCTTATAACATGCTGTTTTTTGCCAGATGTAACGGAATGCACACCTTCCAAAAAGTTCAACTTTTGTCTCATCAGTCCACAGAATATTTGCCCAAAAGTCTTGGGGATAATCAAGATGTTTTTTGGCAAATGTAAGATGAATCTTTGTTCTTTTTGGTCAGCAGTGGCTGTGGCCTTGGTACTCTCCCATGGATGCCATTTTTGCCCAGTCTCCTTCTTATTGTTGAATCGTGAACACTGACCTTACCTGAGGCAAGAGAGGCCTTCAGATTCTTTAGTAGTTGTTCTGGGCTCTTTTATAACCTCCTGGATGAGTCATCTTTGTACTCTTGGAGTTATTTTGGTAGGCTGGCCACACCTAGGAAGATTCACCACTATTCCAAGTTTTTTTCATTTGTGGATAATGGCTCTCACCTTGGTTCGCTGGAATCCCAAAGCCTTAGGCCCCTTTCACACAAGGCGGACTCCGTTTCTACGGAGCCCGCCTCGGTCCGCCGGCTCAGCGGGAGATCTGTCCGTTGATCTCCGCTGAGCCGGCGGATGACAGGTCCCTCTCTGCTCACTGAGCTGGGAGGGGCTTGTCAGGCGCCGCTGCGGCCTATGGAGAGATCGGATGAAAACGGACACGCTGTCCGTTTTCATCCGATCTCTCCATAGGCCGCAGCAGATCTCACCCGATCCGATAGCGACGGATCCGGACTTGGAGCCATCCGTCTGCTTTTAGCTGATTGGACCGGGTCGGATGTCAGCAGACATGTCTCCGCTGACATCCGTTGCTCCATAGGCTATCACGAAGCGCCCGTTCAGGTCCGCCGTCAAAACTGACAAGCGGACCTAAACAGTCGTGTGAAAGGGGCCTTAGACATGGATTTGTAACCAGGCCTGGGTGTGCAAGTGAAATGTAACCCAGCTTTCCAAAAAATGTGGTTAATCACAGTTCATTCATGATTTATCAATACATGGGGGGGGGGATAACTACTTTTTTACAAAGGGCCAGTCAGGTTTGGACATCATCATTTAAACACTGCTTTTTGGATTTTTCTCGGGTTATCTTTGTGTATTATTAACATTTGTTTGATGATCTGAATCATTTAAGTGAATATACAAAATATAAAAAAATCAGGAAGGGGGCAAATACTTTTTCACAGCACTGTACTCATTACATGTAAAAATCGAACATTAACAATCTGCCCATCAAGGTATTTTGATATTTGCATAACTCCTGCCAAAAGAAAAGGATTCAAAATCCTTTCCCAATTAACAAGTTAACCACTTGAACCAAACATTTAGCAAAAATTTGCTGCTCTTGACAGCCATGGGCAATACAATGCATCAGTTTCTGCTTACATTTTAACACACCATTAGCTGAGAGCGCTGATCGGATGCCATCGGCAGATATTTTTTGGTCATGCCCCTCCTGTCGGACTGGTTGCCATATACACGGGCAGAATGTAGGCCGGTTTCTACTGAACCGACTAATGCCGCGCGGTATTTGGCCCGTGTGTACGGCCCTTAAGGAGCATTCTTCCCGCTGACCGCCAATGTAAGGGGCATTCTTCCCACTGACTGCCAATGTAAGGGGCATTCTTCTCACTGACCGCCAATGTAAGGGGCATTCTTCCCACTGACCGCCAATGTAAGGGGGCATTCTTCCCACTGACTGCCAATGTAAGGGGGCATTCTTCCCACTGACTGCCAATGTAAGGAACATTCTTCCCACTGACTGCCAATGTAAGGGGGCATTCTTCCCACTGACTGCCAATGTAAGGAACATTCTTCCCACTGACCGCCAATGTAAGGGACATTCTTCCCACTGACCGCCAATGTAAGGGACATTCTTCCCACTGACCGCCAATGTAAGGGACATTCTTCCCACTGATCGCCAATGTAAGGAACATTCTTCCCACTGACCGCCAATGTAAGGAACATTCTTCCCACTGACCGCCAATGTAAGGGACATTCTTCCCACTGACCGCCAATGTAAGGGACATTCTTCCCACTGACCGCCAATGTAAGGGACATTCTTCCCACTGACCGCCAATGTAAGGGACATTCTTCCCACTGACCGCCAATGTAAGGAACATTCTTCCCACTGACCGCCAATGTAAGGGGCATTCTTCCCACTGACCGCCAATGTAAGGGGGCATTCTTCCCACTGATCACCAATGTAAGGGGGCATTCTTCCCACTGACCGCCAATGTAAGGGACATTCTTCCCACTGACCGCCAATGTAAGGGGCATTCTTCCCACTGACCGCCAATGTAAGGGGCGTTCTTCCCACTGACCACCAATGTAAGGGGCGTTCTTCCCACTGGCCACCAATGTAAGGGGCATTCTTCCCAATGACCGCCAATGTAAGGGGCATTCTTCCCACTGACCGCCAATGTAAGGGGCGTTCTTCCCACTGACCGCCAATGTAAGGGGCATTCTTCCCACTGACGGCCAATGTAAGGGGCGTTCTTGCTGCTGACCGCCAATGTAAGAGGACATTCTTCTCACTGACCACCAATCTAAAGGGACACACTTCCCACTGTCCACCAATGTACCATGAGTTGTAGATATAGAAAAGGGATCCCTGAGACTGGAACATTATTCCCAGAGTTCTTTCAATGTTAAAAAGGCTGAGAAAGGCTGTCCTAAATTCCTAACCGATTAGCCACAACTGAATTCCTCCACCGTTTACTTCATGGGAAGCCCAATAAGGGAGTGTAGTACCATCGTGAGGCTTTATAATGACTGTGGCAGTTGAGTGGAAATGGGAAAGTTGGCTAGGCCACTGGAACCCCTGGGACACAGAACAAGCCGGCATGTGACCAATGTTGGCAGAAACCACTCCACCTAAATATTGGTTTTAAGGGGGGAATGGTTCTGAAGAAGAGGACGAAAAATCCTGACACTCCTGAGACATTGAAAAGAAATAAATACAATAACATGATGATATGCAGGTTGCCCCAGTTATGTGACTAGTTGGACTCTACCATACACATAAGCTGGTCGCGTTTCTCCTACTTACCGCTTTTGGCTTGAATGCCGTGTCATCGATACTCGCAGACTGGACTATAATCCGAGGGACAGGCTGCAAGGGAGACAGAGGATTTGTAATTTTAATTTTGTATAGACTGAAACAAGCCGCTAAATATATCCAAAACAGAGTTAATTAAATCTGCGGTTTATACACTTTGTTTCAGTGGATGGTCCTCTGGTAGGACACCTATTCCTGCACCTCCTGGAACACATGTTCAGACTGCTGCTCACCCTCCTGGACCAGGATACATGATAGGACTTCATCTAGTGACCTCTCCAACCTGCCTATAGAGTTGAACATTGTTCGGAAAGTGGAGGCACTATGGAGCTGTAGAAAGAAGGGATGAGCTTAGCAAATGTCCAGAAATTAATAGTAAGGCTCGGTTCACACAGGGGCGGCACGACTTGCAGGGTGCCTCACCGAGGCGACCTGCACACGATATCCACGGCGACTTGCAAAATGACTTCTGTATAGAAGTCTATGCAAGTCGCCTCAAGTCGCCCCAAAAGAAGTACAGGAACCTTTTTCTAAGTCGGAGTGACTTGCGTCGCTCCTATTAGAATGGTTCCATTGTACAGAACGGGAGGCGACTAGGTCGCCTGACAAGTCGCCCCTGTGTGAACCGGCACTTAGGGGTCTATTTACAAAAATATTTTTACTATGTGAATGCCTCAAGCATGAGCACAGAAGTCACAAATAATCCCCATACTCTTGTATGCTTATTTCCTATGATTTCCACTCCATCTAGTGGCCATAATGCGGTCTTTTACTGATTGAGCCATTTCAGGAAAACACAAAAATATAGCCACTAGATGGAGCCGACAATCACAGGAAATAAACACATTAGAGTACAGGAATTTTTGTGTGTGACTGTTGTATGAATCCTTGAGGCATTTGCACAATTAAAAACTTTTTTTAAATAGACCTCTAATAGTGTGACTGGACCCAGCTTGTGTTTCTAGACACTTGACATGGGTCAATATTGTGAATAGTGATACTGTCCCTAAGAGCATGCAAATGTCGCCTTTTGGAAGGTCCACATTTCTATAGGTTCTATGAGCTCCGGCTGCTATAGTAAAGGGTCTTTCTTACAGCAAATATATTTAGATTGTGCATAAATATTACAAATGGCTAAACAAATTTGAAGTTGTTTTAAAGGCACCCAAATTTGAACGTGAAAGACAAAATATCTTAAGTATATGTAAACCCAATCATTAAAATCTCATATAAGCTTTAACATTATTAACGTCATTTACAAAAGTCATTTTTAATATTTATAAATCTGAAGCTTTCATTACCCACTTGACCTCTGGAAGGTTTTACCCCCTTCATGACCAGGGCAATTTTTGCTATTCAGCACTGCGCTACTTTAACTGGAGATTGCGCGGTCATGCAACGATATACCCAAATGACATTTATATCATTTTTTCCCACACAAATAGAACTTACTTTTGGCGGTAATTTGATCACCACTGGGCTTTTATTTTTTTCTTATACAAACCAAAAAATTCTAATAATTTTGAAAAAAACAAACAAAAAAAACAAACATTTTCTACACTTGTTATAAAACATATCCAATAAAATCAAATTTCCTCCTAGATTTAGGCCAAAATGTAGTCTGTTATATGTCGCAATTGTTAACACTACATTTTTGGGGACACTAGTATAGTTTTGATCGTGATCAAGATACTGATCCATATAGACACTATTCTGGTAATGGCAGTGATAAGTGACTTATAGTGTGACTGTAATAGTGTGCTAACTGACAATGGCTGGGAGGGTCACTAACCGACACGGATGTCACTAGTGACATTAATACAGTGATAATACTGTACTAATGGCACTGACAGGTGTGATCAGGAGGGCAATCAAAGGGTTAACCGTGTGCCTAACAAGTGTATGCAAGTGAATGTGTGCTGCTTTTACTCACTGATCTGGCTGGGTCTCTCTCCCCGGGCACCCCGGGCCCAAAGCAGCTGCCCCTTGAGCCCACGCTGCCTGCAAATAGTTGATAAATGGATCTGGCTATTACTCAGGAGATGACAGCAAAACTGAATTTTGGGGGCACTGGTGATTGGTTGGCTGTTATGCCTGCAGCCTGTGAGGCGATTGGCCAGCTTGGTAAAGTAAACCTTGTCTGGAGAGAGGGTCTGTCAGTCCCAGGCACAGTCACACTGACCCCTCTCCCTCACCATATCCATCAAAGAGCAGACCATCGGCCTGTTGAAGAACTTCTTTTCTGGAGGGTTTTGCGGGGTGTGCCTGGTGCTCGTCTGACATTCTCTGGACACTATCAGGGGGAAACCGCTGGGGGGGTCCTGTGTAATGATGGGGATAGTATGGGGAAGGGGGTCCTGTATAGTGATGGGGGTTGTATGGGGAGGGGTCCCTGAGTAATGATAGGGGTAGTATGGGGAAGGGGGTCCTGTGTAAAAATAGGGAGTAGTATGGGGGTCCTGTGTAATGAAGTAGGAGGGTGTCTTCTGTAATGATGGGGGAGGGGAGTTCTGTGTAATGATGGGGGTAGTATGTGAGAGGGGGTCCTGTGTACTAATGGTGGGTGGTATGGAGGGAGGGGAGTCCTGTGTAATGATGGGGGAAGGGGGTCTTATGTAATGATGGGTTAGGGGAGTCCTGTGTAATGATGGGGGTAGTTATGTGAGAGGGGGATCCTGTGTAATAATGGTGGGTAGTATAGGGGGAGGGGTCCTGTGTAATGATGGGGAAGGGGGTCTTGTGTAATGATGGGGGAGGGGATCTGGTGTAATGATGGAGGTAGTATGGGGGAAGGGGTCCTGTGTAATGATGGAGGGGGCCCAAGAAAGTGTTTGCCCAGGGTCCAATCAATATTAAAGACGGCCCTGGAAATATTAAAGATGTCCCATCTTTGGAGCAAATTTTGGCTGGTTTGAACGGACCTGGCTCCGGAACCTGAAATTCATACAGTGTCTGGCCAACTAAAGATTCAACAAAGGAAGAAAAAAAATGCATGCAATTGTTTTTAAAACCCAGTTATCAAATGAAGGTGCACATTTACAATGGAGAGGATATTGCTATCCGTGTTATTTTTTGCAGTACTGCTGCATACTGTGGCCTGCTCATCCATAAAATAATAATAATAAAAAAAAAAGGTTAAAAAAATGTAATTAAAAAAACCCACGATGTTTCTATGAAAACATACATTTGTATAATTTAATTACTGACAGAAAACTGTACAAGCCATGGAAACAAGTTCCCAAATTCAGATGGATTTCTCAAAAGATAGAAAGTTATTAACCGCTGAATTTTCACGGCGCTAAAAGGCAATAACAACTCCCAGTGGCCAAGTGAAATGTTCTAAAGTGGGATAATCTAATTTTCCAACGACCTTTTTAATAAATATAAATGTCCGTCATTTGTTTGTTGCACATATAGCAGTAGTGGGGAGGGGTTGCTGAAAAGGACTGCATGGTGAGAGGAGGTATTTATATGTGGTCTCCATAATGACTGAAGACCCAGAAGGAAACATCAGACTGTCAGGATGTAGTAATTGAAGCCCCGTTATCAGTAACCTGGATCAGGTTGTATTTTATGCGCCCTGATGGCCGCTCTGTGGTGAAGCGGAACATGGCTGCGGCTCTGCCCAGACCATCATATATCTCACTAGTGTAGACATAATGCTCTGACAAGAAGCTCTTTACTGGTCCCTCCTGGATTGGAGCCATCAGAAAGCTGAGAAGAGCAAGGTCTATTTCCACCTGATCACTCCATAAATAAGGTTAAGCACGTCTATTATTGGGGCTGTCACAGCAAATGGAGGGACAGATGAGATGGGTTATCTTAAAGAGCTTAACTCTTCTTGTGCTGACAAGAGTTTAACAGATTGTGAGAACAAAGACAGGGCTAAGGCCTACGCCACACTGGCCACTCTGCTGCTGGTGACACTTTGACCTGCAGTCACTATTTTACTTGGAGTCACTTCCTCTCTGGACAAAAACATTGCAGAACCTTGATTATGGAGACATGGAGGAATTTTCGAGAAGGTGAGCAAACTCTTAGGAGATTCTACTACTGTACTACTGGTTCAAAGACAGAATTGCCTATGGCTTGGCATAGATGGGGACATCTCTTCTTTTGGCCTATCATGTTCGGCATTTGTTCGCACCGGTGATACTTTGAATGGCAGTCACCACTTTACCCAATTTGCTTCCTTTCTGTCCAAAACGTTCCAGAACTGTGATTATAGAAACATGGAGGCTTTTTTGAGGTGGTGAATGAACGATTCGAGATTCCATCACTGGTTCAAAGACAGGATTGCATACGTGACATGAGCCTATGGCTTGGCACAGATGGGCACATCCCTTCCCAATGGCCAGTGGCTTTCGCATTTGTCTGCATTGGTGATACTTTAAGCTGCAGGCACCATTTTACCCGAGTTGCTTCCTCTCCAACCAAAACGTTGCAGAACTTTGATTACAGAAACCTGGAGGTATTTTCGAAAAGGTGAGTGAACACTTAGCGATTCTACCACTAGTTCAAAGACAGGATAGCCTATGGCTTGGCATAAATGGGCACATCTCTGCCTAAAGGCCTGTGACTTTCGGCAATTGTGTGCACTGGTGACCATTTGAGCTGCAGGCACCATTTTACCCAAGTTGCTTCCTCTCTAACCAAAATGTTGCAGAATCTTGATTATAGCCACACAGAGGCATCTCCGAAAAGCTGAGTAACCTCTTAGAGATTTTACCACTGGTTTGAAGACAGGATTGTCCATCTGACATAAGCCTATGGTTCAGCAAGACAGGTACATCTCTTCCTAGAGGCTTGTATCGCTGAGCTTTAGTTTACATCAGATGGGTTTTGCATCCCTTTACAACATTTAGGTCAATGTAGGTCAGGATGAGGTCAAATACACCAGTTAATGAATTCTGAATCTCAGAAACATCTCAAACTGATACCATCAACTGAAACTAAAAAGACGACACAGGACTTAAAAATGGCAGACATAAGGGTTATTAGCTCATCTGAGAGCAAGTTGTTGTAGCGTTCAGGTCCCATATGCTTCTTGTCTAGTGGTGAAAACAGGACATGCCTCTTTAAAGTGTAACTGTGGTCAGACTATGGACTGTAAAAGCATTTATATATTCTTAACAAGCAGTAAATGGAGTTTAAAGCAAGCCCTAAGTGACCTCCAAAGCTACAGGTAGTGTGGAGCAATTTATGATGAAAATACCAGAAACCCAACAGAAGTTCTCACCCATCTCCACTATCCAGAACAAAATAAACAAACACAAACCTTTGTATGGTGTTTCACTTACACTCTTCTACATGAAAATGTAAAGGATCAGGCCTCTGGGTAAGAGGTTTTTCCAACACACAAGAATAAATGGGCTATAATGAGTACCAATGACCATCAAAGGTGCTCAATACTGCCCCTAAGGAGGTCAGAAAAAGTTGAATCAGTACAAGTTATTTCTGTGAAGGTTCTAATTTATCCAGGTCATAGTATAGCTAACATTAGCTTATACAAGCCACTTCTTTAGTTCTAATGAGTGCCAGGAGGATACCCCAACATTTATATTCACACAGGTTGTGCTGACACCTTACTCCAATCACTGTGTAATGGCGGTAAAGACATATGGACACATTCGTAGTCCATATCAGGAGAGCAGCCTGGGTGACAACCATGGCTCCCTCCATAGATATAGTGGAGGAGTGACGTAGTCACACAGGGACAGGACGTGTAGTCCATATCAGGAGAGCAGCCTAGGGTAACAACCATGGCTCCCTCCATAGATACAGTGGAGGCGTGACATGGCCACACAGGGACAGGAAGTGTAGTGCATATCAGGAGAGCAGCTTGGGTGACAACCATGGCTCCCTCCATAGATATAGTGGAGGAGTGACGTAGTCACACGGGGACAGGACGTGCAGTCCATATCAGAAGAGCAGCCTAGGGTAACAACCATGGCTCCATCCATAGATACAGTGGAGGCGTGACATGGCCACACAGGGACAGGAAGTGTAGTGCATATCAGGAAAGCAGCCTGGGTTGATAACCATGGCTCCTTTCATAAATATATTGGAGGAGTGACGTAGCCACACAGAGACAGGAAGTATAGTGCATATTAGGAGAGCAGCCTAGGGTGACGACCATGGCTCCCTCCATAAAAACAGTGGAGAAGTGATGTGGCCACACAGGAACAGGAGTGTAGTCCATAGGAGGAAAGCAGCCTAGGGTGACAACCATGGCTCCCTCCATAAATACAGTGGAGAAGTGATGTGGCCACACAGGAACAGGAAGTGTAGTCCATAGGAGAGAAGCCTAGGGTGACACCCATGGCTCCCTCCATAGATAAACTAGAAGCGTGATGTAGTCATCCAGGACTAGGAAGTGCATTATTTGCAGGATCACCAGGTGATAATAAAGCAAACGAAGCTTGGAAAAAGAAAATGAATGTAAATCACAGCAAGGACTAGTAAGCTGCAATATATTATTTTTTGGGGGTTTAGATGCACTATAACTAAAATCCCAAAGGAGTGTTGAGCTCAAAACCTCGGGAACAATTTAAGAAGGATCAAATGACACCATCTGAGCGCTTCATTTTAAGGGAGGAACTGGAGAGCTAGGAGAAAAAACACAGAGGCAACATAAATACTTCAAGTAGCCAAAGTTCCTGGTGGGTTTTGAGGCGATCAATTGGACCCACCATGTAGCCAATGCTGGTCATCGCTAAAACACTTGATAAATGGCACAGGATCTGGGGTTAGATCATCTCATCATATCAGGAGCCGTCAGTTTAATCCAAATGAATGGAATAAGTCTTTGGCAGTGCCGAGATGGACGACTCCTGTGTCATTTACTTTCACGAATCATTAATTCCTTTGTACACAAATCACATTTTTGACAAAACATGAAATAAGCTTAATATGAAGGAAAAAGTCCAAAGCAGCACTCTGACTGGGCTGGGTGCACTAAATCACACACACCGGGAAATGCCAGCTTCAACAGCCACCGCAGGGAGACGGAAAAACGCCCCAATTATTAACTTATTACCCGGCGTCTTCCACATCTCTTTACTGAACCACAAGTGAATTTATTAGTGTGCTCCTCTTACACTCGTGCTGATTAAAAAAAGATTTCTGGTCTAATTATAAAAGCAGGGCATTTTTGTAAAGTATTCGAATTAACAGAAAGTAAATAAAGGAAATGTAAAATAATTGGAGACTCTAGAGGAGAGAATAAGGTGCCCAAATAATGGATTAAAGCTGAAGTTTAATCTGCTTATGTTTTGCCTTGCCTTCTCTGATCCCCCCCATCAAACATGCAAATGACCTTTTGAAATGAAACCTTTCCGATTTCATTACATGACTTATTTTAGACCAAGTTATGTCATAACTGGATCTCTGTGCTTCGTTATGCAATGCAGGCAGATCATGGATGGTGGGAGGGGTTGGTGTGGTGCAGTACATAGCTTTTCTGAAAACATCACAGAACTGTGCCTCAATACTCCTTTCGAGAGCCCTCAGTCCTTATGCAAGCAGTATCAGTTATGCAAATACAAACGCCTTGAAGGGTGAATGTCAGTCTGATGTAGTGGGAATTTCCTAGGCAGACTGTATTTCCATGCTGACCACCCTAGATAACGTGTGCATGTGGTGCCAAGCCTCTATGGTCAAAATAACTGAAATTCAATGAAAGAAAGGGGTGAGCAACGGAGGAAAGGGGTAGAAGATACTGGTTCATAAGGTCAGCTCTATCTTGTATGCTGCAGCTTCTAATGCACAATGTGAGAAGCTCACAGACTGGGCAGAAGTGGGAACTTAGGAGCAGATATGATACTGTCTAACAAAGAGGCAATCGAAATTAGGACCAACAGATGGTATATCTGTGGTATAAGTACTTTGGGTCAGGGTCAAGACATGATCTATACTTTAGGTTTGGGACTACTTCCAGGGTCAGGGTATGATGAGTACCTTGGGTCAGGGCATGATGAGTACCTTGGGTCAGGGCATGATGAGTACCTTGGGTCAGGGCATGATGAGTACCTTGGGTCAGGGCATGATGAGTACCTTGGGTCAGGGCATGATGAGTACCTTGGGTCAGGGCTTGATGAGTACCTTGGGTCAGGGCTTGATGAGTACCTTGGGTCAGGGCTTGATGAGTACCTTGGGTCAGGGCTTGATGAGTACCTTGGGTCAGGGCATGATCGGTACCTTGGGTCAGGGCATGATCGGTACCTTGGGTCAGGGCATGATCGGTACCTTGGGTCAGGGCATGATCGGTACCTTGGGTCAGGGCATGATCGGTACCTTGGGTCAGGGCATGATCGGTACCTTGGGTCAGGGCATAATCGGTACCTTGGGTCAGGGCATGATCGGTACCTTGGGTCAGGGCATGATCAGTACCTTGGGTCAGGGCATGATCAGTACCTTGGGTCAGGGCATGATCAGTACCTTGGGTCAGGGCATGATCAGTACCTTGGGTCAGGACCTACTTACAGAGTTGAAGACATGAGCAGTACTTTGGGCCAGGGTCTACTTTCAGGGTCAAGACGTGATCCGAACTTTTGGTCTGGGTCAATTTTTAGGGTCAAGGCATGATCAATACCTTGGGTCAGGGCATGATCAGTACCTTGGGTCAGGGCATGATCAGTACCTTGGGTCAGGGCATGATCAGTACCTTGGGTCAGGGCATGATCAGTACCTTGGGTCAGGGCATGATCAGTACCTTGGGTCAGGGCATGATCAGTACCTTGGGTCAGGGCATGATCAGTACCTTGGGTCAGGGCATGATCAGTACCTTGGGTCAGGGCATGATCAGTACCTTGGGTCAGGGCATGATCAGTACCTTGGGTCAGGGCATGATCAGTACCTTGGGTCAGGGCATGATCAGTACCTTGGGTCAGGGTATGATCAGTACCTTGGGTCAGGGCATGATCAGTACCTTGGGTCAGGGCAAGATCAGTACCTTGGGTCAGGGCAAGATCAGTACCTTGGGTCAGGGCATGATCAGTACCTTGGGTCAGGGCATGATCAGTACCTTGGGTCAGGGCATGATCAGTACCTTGGGTCAGGGTATGATCAGTACCTTGGGTCAGGGTATGATCAGTACCTTGGATCAAGGCATGATCAGTACCTTGGGTCAGTGCATGATCAGTACCTTGGGTCAGGGTATGATCAGTACCTTGGGTCAGGGCATGATCAGTACCTTGGGTCAGGGCATGATCAGTACCTTGGGTCAGGGCATGATCAGTACCTTGGGTCAGGGACTACCTACAGAGATGAAGACATGAGCAGTACTTTGGGCCAGGGTCTACTTTCAGGGTCAAGACGTGATCAGAACTTTGGGTCTGGGTCAATTTTTAGGGTCAAGGCATAATCAGTACTTTGGGGCAGGACCTACTTCCAGGGTCAAGACCTACTTTCAGAGTCAAAACATGATTAGTACTTTGGATCTGGACCTATTTCCAGGGCCAAGACAAGATCAGTCCTTTGGGGAAGGACCTAATTCCAGAGTCAAGACATGATCAGTGCTGTGGGTCTGAGTCAAGGCATGATTAGTACTTTGGATCTGGACCTATTTCCAGGGTCAAGACATGATCAATTTCCTTCTATCATCTGGGGGATGAGGCCTATTGAGGCGAAACGTGTCAGATTGATATGCTGACACCACTATTACTGTCTTACAAGCGCTGTTTTTACCTTGGATATGTGAGTGTAAATCTCTGATAAATTTTTACTCATTGCATAAGGAATTATGCTATGTGCATCCCTTCTTCTTTTTATACCTAATGATTGGGCTGCCTGCTCTTTACTATCCTGGCAACTGACATCCACAGTTCTGAAACACCCCCTGGAAGCTGTGGTTATACTGTGAGCCTGAATCATCCCGATCATCTCACAAAAGCCTGGTTGACTCACTAGGTGTATACCTACCCCAGTTCAATCTTTCCGGTACGCGAGTGGTGACTTTGGTGGTGGACCTTCCATCAATTTCCATTTTATATGACACTTGTTTTTTAATACATCTATATGATCCATTGGACTGTCATTCATATGATTGGATTTTTTTCACATTACGACCTGTGTGGTCCTCATATTTCACTTATGGACACTTGTTTTTATTTCTTTTGCACATTATATTCATAATAATTGTACATATTTTCTAGTTATATCCTGAATGTTAGCGCTGCACTTTACTTTATCACTCTCCATTTAGCTAACACAGCAGAAGCTACCCAACGATGTTCCAAATCTGGAGCATCACCTGCTTTTATCAGCAGATTAGTTGCCGAAAAGGCATCTCAGCACGGTCTGTTCCATAATCGGCAGCTCACTAGTAAGTGCCATGGAACTGTCACAAGGGCTGTGAAAGCGTC
Organism: Lithobates clamitans; assembly: GCA_037952925.1. Lineage (NCBI taxonomy): Eukaryota > Metazoa > Chordata > Amphibia > Anura > Ranidae > Lithobates > Lithobates clamitans. The sequence goes on from JBBGZY010001973.1 coordinate 284,023, forward strand.
TATTCCCTTAGAAGTGCCAGTACTACAAATCCATGGCAGGTCAGAAATTCCACTAATCAACTTGATGGGGAAGATTCTCTTTTTCTTGGATTTAAAACTATAAAAGCCACCAACATCACAGCTCGCAAATTCCTCTCCTGACAGATTTCTTCTAACACACATGTCCTTCTGGCAGGAAGTGCGAACTATTAACTATTGCCGAAAAACCACCTTCCAACATGTCCAACCTAAGAAGGGTTCTGAGGTCTGTAGTTTATCACCAGTGATTGGTAAACAACCAGAAATCAGAAACAATCCTGAAGAAGAGGGAAAGAGGACAGAATTCTTCCTTTATTAGCCATTGAACGGGAATTGCTAACTGGCAGGTCATGGCCTAACATGAACCCAACTAATGGATAGATGTATGCTATTGTTTATTAGATACACAAGCAGCTTGGCAGAGATTCCCGATCTATAGAGCTCCAGCAGACAGAATGCTTAAAGCACATTTCTGCATCACCTTAAGTTTTATTCAGTCCCTGGAGCCTCTTATCACCGGCTAAAACAATGGAAATACTAGTAACATTCCCGTTTTCATACTATCATTCACCCTACGTTACCCCTTTCCCCCTCTGATCAATGCCTTCTCATCAAGGCATATGGGCAGGACTTCATTTAATACAGGAAAGTTTTAGCCAATAAAGGCAACAAGCTCATGATTATTCAGTCCCTCCACCAAAGAGGTCAATGACAGGCTCCTCTTCTGTACTGAAATGACGTACTCTGACTTCACCACACACTGAGCTTCTCATAATGTGCATTAGAGGCTGTACCAGGTCGGATAGAGCCTGCCTCGTTTCCTGGCTGCAGGATGTCTGCATCATCTACCCCAGGGGTCCCCAAACTTCATAAACAAAGGGTCAGCTTACCATCCTTCAAACTTTAGGAGGGTCGAAAATAGAGTAGAAAATGCCCCAGCATCAGTGGGAGTAAAGAACGACTTTAGTGACCAGTGGGAGCAAAAAAAATTAACAGCATCTGTGGTCAGGAGGAATAGTGTGCCATCGCTGGTGTCAGTGGGGTGGGGGGGGCAGGGCCCCATCGTTGGTGTCAGTGGGGGGGGAACAGGGCCCCATCGTTGGTGTCAGTGGGGGGGGGGACAGGGCCCCATCGTTGGTGTCAGTGGGGGGGGGGAACAGGGCCCCATCGTTGGTGTCAGTGGGGGGGGGGGGGAACAGGGCCCCATCGTTGGTGTCAGTGGGGGGGGGGAACAGGGCCCCATCGTTGGTGTCAGTGGGGGGGGGGGAACAGGGCCCCATCGTTGGTGTGAGTGGGGGGGGGAACAGGGCCCCATCGTTGGTGTCAGTGGGGGGGGGAACAGGGCCCCATCGTTGGTGTCAGTGTGGGGGGGGGAACAGGGCCCCATCGTTGGTGTCAGGTGGGGGGGGGAACAGGGCCCCATCATTGGTGTCAGTGGGGGGGGGAACAGGGCCCCATCGTTGGTGTCAGTGGGGGGGGGGGACAGGGCCCCATCGTTGGTGTCAGTGGGGGGGGGAACAGGGCCCCATCGTTGGTGTCAGTGGGGGGGGGGGAACAGGGCCCCATCGTTGGTGTCAGTGGGGGGGGGGACAGGGCCCCATCGTTGGTGTCAGTGGGGGGGGGGACAGGGCCCCATCGTTGGTGTCAGTGGGGGGGGGGGACAGGGCCCCATCGTTGGTGTCAGTGGGGGGGGGGACAGGGCCCCATCGTTGGTGTCAGTGGTGGGGGGGGGACAGGGCCCCATCGTTGGTGTCAGTGGTGGGGGGGGGACAGGGCCCCATCGTTGGTGTCAGTGGGGGGGGGACAGGGCCCCATCGTTGGTGTCAGTGGGGGGGGGACAGGGCCCCATCGTTGGTGTCAGTGGGGGGGGGGGACAGGGCCCCATCGTTGGTGTCAGTGGGGGGGGGGGACAGGGCCCCATCGTTGGTGTCAGTGGGGGGGGGGCCCCATCGTTGGGTGTCAGTGGGGGGGGACAGGGCCCCATCGTTGGGTGTCAGTGGGGGGGGGGACAGGGCCCCAACGTTGGGTGTCAGTGGGGGGGGGACAGGGCCCCAACGTTGGGTGTCAGTGGGGGGGGACAGGGCCCCATCGTTGGGTGTCAGTGGGGGGGGACAGGGCCCCATCGTTGGGTGTCAGTGGGGGGGGGACAGGGCCCCATCATTGGTGTCAGTGGGGGGGGACAGGGCCCCATCATTGGTGTAAGTGGGGGGGGAACAGGGCCCCATCATTGGTGTCAGTGGGGGGGGAACAGGGCCCCATCGTTGTTGTCAGTGGGGGGGGGCAGGGCACCATCATTGGCATCAGTGGGAGGAATAGTGCCCCATCATTGGGAGGAATAGTGAACCATCATTGGCATCTGTGGGAGGAATAGTGCCCCATCATTGGTATCAGTGGGAGGAATAGTGACCCATCATTGGTATTAGTGGAAGGAATAGTGCTCCATCATTGGTATTAGTTGGAGGAATAGTGCCTCATCATTAGTGTCAATGGGAGGAATAGTGCCCCATCAGTGGTGTCAATGGGAGGAATAGTGCCTCATCACTGGTATCAGTGGGAGGAATAGTGCCCAATCATTGGTATCAGTGGGAGGAATAGTGCCCCATCATTGGTATCAGTGGGAGAAATAGTGCCTCATCATTGGTATTCAGTGGAAGGAATAGTACCCCATCATTGGTGTCAATGGGAGGTATAGTGCCCCATCATTGGTTTCAATGGGAGGAATAGTGCCCCATCATTGGTGTCAATGGGAGGAATAGTGCTTCATCATTGGTATGAGTGGGGGGGGGGGGGGATAGTGGCTCATCACTGGTATCAGTGGGAGGAATAGTGCCCCATCATTGATGTCAATGAGAGGAATAGTGCCTCATCACTGGAATGAATAGTGCTCCATCATTGGTATCAGTGGGAGGAATAGTGCCCCATCATTGGTATCAGTGGGAGGGGAATAGTCCCCCATCATTGGTGTCAATGGGAGGAATAGTGCCCCATCATTAGGATAAGAGTTAGAATGGGGGTGGGCACAGGTTTTAGTCTAGACAGGATTTGACTTCTACTTTAAAGTAAATATATGCAAATCTCTGTAACATCTTGGTGCTGCTGATCTCCTGTAGTCTGTTTGCAGTCAATTCCTGTCTATATGCACTCCAACCATGGTTGATATGACATTTCTCTTGGCGTGTTTTATTTTGGTGAGAAAAATGGACCATGCCTGTGTAATTTGCGTAGAAACGTCCGCTTTCAATCTCCAATGGAAGCCCAGGTGAAGACCCAAGAGTGCAAATGGAATACAGAGACAGAGTGTTGTCGCCTTATAACAGGAAGGGATTGAACAAGGACTTTCATAGCAGGATCATGAAGTTTTGGAACGATCTGATCCAGCTTATATGACAACATTTTAAGGATGAGGTTTATATCTCTGTTTACATTTTATTTTTATAGGTTTATAGGTGCATGTTTAGATTTTCGTATAAAATATATCTATTGTACAGTATATCTGTATTTTGGCATGTTTTTGTTCTCTTTTCACCATCTCTTACTTGTTGGATCCATGCCATACCTTAAAGCAGGTGGCATTTAGTGGTGAAGCAGCACCAAATCCAGAAACGATGGAGCAATTCCGTCAATCAATATCGGCAAGCATTTTTTTTGGATTATTTTGTAGCGGATGAGGGAAATTTGCTGATTCCGGAGCGCCGTTCCCGGCGAGCCCTTCCCGAGCCTCACCTGTCATTAGGAATTAGTCACACACATACGGCCGTGACCCGCTGATGAGCGCCAGGCTTTCGGCAAAAAGACGTCTCGGAGATTTAGCGGCTCACCTTCCGAAAGCAATCAGCTCTAATTAGGGACCAGATCTTTATTAAAAGAGAACACTTTGGAGCCCGTGACCCCTGACAGACCACACATAACACTTGAAGTAGACGCGGGGCTAACATTATGGAAATGTTATAATTAGGAAAGTGCTTACACTGCAATGATCTGCTTCTCGCCCCCAAGGCCAACGACATTAACGGCTGAAGTAATGAAGACGGAAGAGATTTCTTAAGGGTGCCTGGCGCTCTGATCTTTTGCTCTACCATTTCATTTCAAGGGGAACTGGAGGATTTTATTTATTTTATTCTTATCTATATAGGTGGACATACTGTATATGTAAAATAGACTGGATAAGTGTCACCCTTAGCCCCGGTTTATAATTCTATACACTTAGACTAGATGGATTAACGTTTGTGGGCAACCAACGATCACACTGATTGTTGGACGTACCGATTCTGAACCATGGCCACGAATACAGAGATGCCCCCCCACCCTTCATTTAAATAACCCAAAAGAGAGCAACTGCATCTAGAATTCTTAATTCCACCATCCAAGTTGGGTGCATCCAGTGCACCGCACATCTACAGTGGGGAAAATAATTATTTGATCCCCTGCTGATTTTGTAAGTTTGTCCACTTACAAAAAAAATGAAGGGTCTATAATTTTTATCATAGGTGTATTTTAAAATGATAGAGACCGAATATCAACCAAAAATCTGGAAAAAAAATGTTGCATTTCAGTGAGTAAAATAAATATTTGATCCCCAAGCAAAACATGACTTAGTACTTGGTGGAGAAACCCTTGTTGACCAGTACAGAGGTAAGACGCTTCTTAGTTGGTGACCAGGTTTGTACACATCTCAGGAGGCATTTTGGTCCACTCTTCTTTACAGATCTTCTCTAAATCCTGAAGGTTTCTTGGCTGTCGCTTGACACTCAAAGTTTCAGATCCCTCCATAAATTTTCTATAGGATTAAGGTCTGTAGACTGGCTAGGCCACTCCATGACCTTTATGTGCGTCTTCTTGAGCCACTCCTTTGTTGCCTTGGCGGTATGTCTTGGGTCATTGTCATGCTGGAAGACCCATCCACGACCCATCTTCAGTGTTCTGGCTGAGGGAAGAAGGTTCTCATCCAAGATTTTACAATACATGGCCCATACATTAGCCCCTTAAAGCGGCAAAGTTGGCCTGTATCTTAAGCAGAGAAACAGCCTCAATACATCATGTTTCCAACTCCGTGCTTGACTGTAGGGATGGTGCGCTTAGGGTCATAGTCAACATTTTTCTTCCTCCAAACACGGCAAGTCAAGTTCATGCCAAAGAGCTCAATTTTTGTCTCATCTGACCACAGCACTTCCTCCCAATCCTTCCCTGAATCATTTAGATGTTTTTCAAGCTTCAGATGGACTGTACATGTTGCGTCTCGAGGAGGGGGGCCTTGCAGGCGCTGCAGGATTTCAATCCATGGTGGCACATTGTGTTTCTAATCATTTGTTTGGTGACTGTGGTCTCAACTGTCTTGTGATCATTCACAAGCTGCTCGCGTGTAGTTCTGGGCTGATCCCTCGCTTTTCTCATGACCATCCTTACCCCATGAGACGAAATTTTTCATGGAGCTCCAGACCGAGGGCGATTGATGGTTATTTTGTATTTCTTCCATTTGCGAATAATCTCTCCAAAAGTTGTCTCCTTCTCACCAAGCTTCTTGCTGATGGTCTTCTAGCCCATGCCAGCCTTGTGCATGACTACAAGCTTGTCCCTGACTTTCTTTGACAGCTCTTTGGTCTTGCCCAAGATAGTGAAGCTTGAATGGAAGAAAGATTCTGTGGACAGATGTCTTTTATGAGTTGTTGTTAGGAGCACCTTCTTAAATTAACAGGACTAATCTGTGTACCACATGAACACATAATGTAGCCAGTCTGTGGGAGCCAGAATTTATGTTGGTTGGTAGGGGATCAAACACTTATTTTACTCACTGAACTGCAGCCCAATTTATAACATTTGTAGCGTGTATTTGTTTTTTTGGATTTGTGGTTGATATTCTGTCTCTATCATTTAAAATACACATACAATAACAATAATAGACCCTTCATTTCTTTGTAAGTGGGCAAACTTACAAAACCTGCAGGGGACTAAATAATTTTTTTCTCCACTGTATGGTGAACCCAATATGACAAATTGGGTGGTAAGGCAAGGAGGATGGATATTTTCATGCCCATTTCCCCATGGATTTGCTGCCAGAGAAACCTTCTCCACCCATCTGACTATTATTACACTTCTTCAGTCAGTCCTATAGATCTGCAAATCCGCAAACATCATGCTTCGGGATGACTGGAGAGCTCTGACTTATCAGGGGGTATTGTTGGACCTCTGCAGAGAGACCACTGCTTCTCCATAGAGAGCAAGGGTCCTTCTCTGCAGCATGCTGGCAGTGGAAAGTCTTTTCCACTCAGGCTGTGACTGCTGTCCAGCGTTTTTTGCTTAGATGCACCTGGAATATACCAAATAAGCCACTATATACAAGGCTTTTTTTTAGCTGGAACTTGGTGGAACTCGGTATCACCACCTCTGACTCAGGGCCTCTGATCCCTGCTCATCACCATTACTTATAAGCACAGAAGTCTTGCTTCTTTGTTTACAAGTGACAGCTTGTCTCCCACAGATCTGATCTCCTGAGCGGCTCTCCTGCAGGATGGGGAAAAAGGAGATGCAGGTGCCCAGGTGCAGTGCGGATGCCGACACCCCCACTGGACGATCTCCCTGCGAGTGAGAGATGCGGCACCACCTATAGTGTGCAGGGAGGTACTAGAGCCGGCTGGGTGCTTCAGCTTAATACAGTAACAAAAGTAAGACACATGGAAGATGATGGAGCTTTTAAGGAGGGGGCAGAAGATGGAGGTACTGGAGGGAGGGGTTGCATGTAGAGGTCAGAGCTGAAGAGGGGGTGAAAGTGAGATGTGGATGGAGGATGCAGAGGCAAGCAGAAATGAGCGAAATGATCTGGATAGCCACACACCGGACAAAGTAACAGGTGCCTTTATTGATGAAGAACTGGATCGTAAAAAGTACAAGACATTACAGCAGAAGCGTACAGAGATCACTTGACGCGTTTCACACTCATAACGAGTGCTTACTCATAGCTATATCCTTATGAGTGCTAAACGCGTCAGCTGATCTCTGTACGCTTCTGCTGTAATGTCTTGTACTTTTTACGATCCAGTTCTTCATCAATAAAGGCACCTGCTACTTTGTCCGGCGTGCGGCTATCCAGATCACTTCACTCATTTCTGCTCTACCCAGCATCAGCCAGCACCTGGGGCTCTTCTCCTTCTGAAGGATCTCAATTTGTCTATTCACTCATCGGATCAGACCTACCCGAGCAGTGGAATACTTTCTGCAATCAGCTGTGCACTCTGTATGTAGTGCACCCCTGAACTCTGCGCTCTGTATGCAGCGCACCCCTGAACTCTGCACTATGTGTGTAGTGCACTTCCGAATGCTGCACTCTGTGTGCGTACCCCCCCAAATTCTGCACTCTGTATGTAATACACCCCTGGTATTTAATGCCCCTTTAAGCCCCTCCCACTGTTAGCGAATTTGACCAGACCCACCATTTGAAATCAGACATTCCAAGGTATTTAGTAAGAGGCCTGGTATACTCGTACTGGGCAAGGAGTTCGCAGAGGATAGGAGAGCTCGGGGAACGGGTAAAGGCCTTGGAGCTGGTAAGCAGATATTTCTGCCTTTGGTGGTGGCATTGTTGCAGGGATCACTTTCAATGGTGGAGATGCACATCAAGAATACCAACACTTGGAAATAAGATTTAGTGCCACATCACTTGTGGACACTTTAATATTTTTTGGTTTGATTTTTTTATTGTTTTTTAATTTAGCGCAACCCTGCTCATTTACCAATCTTTTGAGCTGTACATACAGTGGGGCAAAAAAGTATTGAGTCAGCCACCAATTGTGCAAGTTCTCCCACTTAAAAAGATGAGAGGCCTGTAATTGTCATCATAGGTATACCTCAACTATGAGAGACAAAATGTGGAAACAAATCCAGACAATAACATTGTCTGATTTTTCAAAGAATTTATTATGGTGGAAAATAAGTATTTGGTCACCTACAATCAAGCAAGATTTCTGACTCTTACAGACCTGTATCCTCTTCTTTAAGAGGCTCCTCTGTCCTCCACTCATTACCTGTATTAATGGCTCCTGTTTGAACTTATCAGTATAAAAGACACCTGTCCACAACCTCAAACAGTCACACTCCAAACTCCACTATGGTGAAGACCAAAGAGCTGTCGAAGGACACCAGAAACAAAATTGTAGACCTGCACCAGGCTGGGAAGACTGAATCTGCAATAGGCAAGCAGCTTGGTGTGAAGAAATCAACTGTGGGGGCAATAATTAGAAAATGGAAGACATACAAGACCACTGATAATCTCCCTCGATCTGGGGCTCCACGCAAGATCTCACCCCGTGGGGTCAAAATGATCACAAGAACGGTGAGCAAAAATCCCAGAACCACACGGGGGGACCTAGTGAATGACCTGCAGAGAGCTGGGACCAACGTAACAAAGGCTACCATCAGTAACACACTACGCCGCCAGGGACTCAGATCCTGCAGTGCCAGACGTGTCCCCCTGCTTAAGCCAGTACATGTCCGGGCCTGTCTGAGGTTTGCTAGAGAGCATTTGGATGATCCAGAAGAGGATTGGGAGAATGTCATATGGTCAGATGAAACCAAAGTAGAACTGTTTGGTAGAAACACAACTCGTCGCGTTTGGAGGCGAGAGAATGCTGAGTTGCAATAAAAGAACGCCATACCTACTGTGAAGCATGGGGGTGGCAACATCATGCTTTGGGGCTGTTTCTCTGCAAAGGTCCTCCCATCAGCAAGGCCATTTGAAGATGAAACGTGGCTGGATCTTTCAGCATGACAATGATCCCAAACACACCGCCCGGGCAACGAAGGAGTGGCTTCGTAAGAAGCATTTCAAGTTCCTGGAGTGGCCTAGCCAGTCTCCAGATCTCAACCCCATAGAAAACCTATGGAGGGAGTTGAAAGTCCGTGTTGCCCAGCGGCAGCCCCAAAACATCACTACTCTAGAGGAGATCTGCATGGAGGAATGGGCCAACATACCAGCAACAGTGTGTGATAACCTTGTGAAGACTTACAGAAAACATCTGACCTCTGTCATTGCCAACAAAGGATATATAACAAAGTATTGAGATGAACTTTTCATATTGACCAAATACTTATTTTCCCACCATAATTTGCAAATACATTCTTTCAAAAATCAGACAATGTGATTGTCTGGATTTGTTTCCACATTTTGTCTCTCAAAGTTGAGGTATACCTATGATAACAATTACAGGCCTCTCTCATCTTTTTAAGTGGGAGAACTTGCACAATTAATTGTTGGATCACTAAATACGTTTTTGCCCCACTGTATATGTCTTGCAGGAGAGTTGCTGCTTATAGTGTTTAAGATACTGATTTAAAAAGCAGGTTTTTTTAAAAATCTTTTCTTATATAAATGCATGCATCAGCTGTTATTTAAATACCTCCCATATATATAACCCTGGCCACCCACCAATCAGAAAACTCAGACATCTTTATAATCCTGGATGGAAGTATTAATTCCTTGAAATGGATTCCTGCAGCAGGAGGAGAATAATTCTCAGTATTTCCCAGATCATAAATCTGCTTCATCAGGAGACATGGGAGGCATATCTATCATATTACATTGAAATTAAAATTAGTAATTGATATTTATATGGAAAAAACACAGAGTTATCCTCATCCCCCTGCAGGAAACAGCCTGAAATGAATGGAATACTTACGCTCAGGATTGTAAAGACAATGAAATTCTGATTCTGATGGGTGGTCGGGTTTTACATACAACCATCTCTGGATTTTTTATTATCATCAAGTGAAATTTGCCCCAAAATCTGTACAAAAAATATTTAAACTGACTAAATATAAAACCTTTTCTTTCCCTACCCAAAACACACTGATGCGGAACGGTTTGCCTGTACCAAAGGGTGCAGCGCAGTGTACCGGTGGGTTTGGTGCGGGTTAGCTGAGCTTTCCCATAGGGTTCTACCATGTCCTGTGGTTTTGGTGCCCTTTCTGAAAACGCACCAAAACCGCGGTCGTGCGACGTTGCACCCAAACAAAATTGACGTCCTTTTTTCCCTACAAAAAAAGCTTTCTTTTGGTGGTATTTGATCACCTCTGCGTTTTTTATTTTTTGTGCTATAAACAAAATAAACTAAATTTTTACTTTTTGCTATAATAAATATTCCCCAAAAATTATAAAAAAAACAATTTTTTTCCTCAGTACAGGCCGATAGGTATTCTTCTACATATCTTTGATATAAAAAAAAAAAAAAATCGCAATAAGCGTATATTGATTGGTTTGCGCAAAAGTTATAGCGTCTACAAAATAGGTGATAGTTTTATGGCATTTTTATTATTAATATTTTTTTTTTATTAGTAGTGGCGGCGATCTGCGATTTTTAATCGGGACTGCGACATTATGGCGGACACATCGGACACTTTTGACACTATTTTGGGACCATTGTCATTTATACAGTAATCAGTGCTATAAAAATGCACTGATCACTGTGTAAATGACACTGGCAGGGAAGGGGTTAACCACTAGGGGGCGATCAAGAGTGTCCTAGGGAGTGATGGGCTACTATACACATGACAGGGAGCAGGGATCTCTGTCATATCACTCGGTCATATCACTAGCAGGGCTGGTGCAAGGATTTTTGACACCCTAAGCGAAACCTCATTTTGCCGCCCCCTTGAATCCACCCCCTTTGCCCTGCCCTGTATACCCCACCTTTTTAATGAAGTGCCCATCAAATGCAGCTTTACCAGTGCCTATCAATGAATGTTTTCTTGCTGCAGAGAAAAGAGAGTAGGAACACCAGTGGCTGGGCGCCCTAGGTAGCAGTGCACCCTAGGCGGCTGCCTAGTTTGCCTAGTGGTAGCACTGGCCCTGATCACTAGGCATCTCTCCGTTCTTCCACTCCGTGACACGATCGCGGGCACCCGGTGGGCATAGATTCCGTGGGACCCGCGGTCACGGAGCACGCACCCACAATGCCACATCTTAAAGGGGATGTACCTGTACGCCCTTTTGCTCACCCGTGCCATTCTGTCGACGTATATCATCGTGCGGTGGTTGGGAAGGGGTTTAGCACTCCTCGCCCCCTTACATGCCACATTTGGCATGTAATTTTTTTTTTTGGGGGGGGGGGGGGGGAGTGGGAGCTTAGTTTTGAGTGGGATTTCCTGTCCCACTTCCTGCTTCTGCCTATGGGCCGCCTAGGTGACTCCTCCTCTACCCCAAGGTGGCCCCTCCCTCTCGGCCATCTTCTGGGACACGTGATAGGTCCCGCAAGACTGCCTATCCACTGGGAGAGCGCAGCGCATCTCGCGCAAGCGCAGCGCGTCTGGCCGTGAAGCCGCAAAGCTGTCACAGCCGGGTGCCCAGTTTTAATGGAGGCGCCGAGGAGAGGAGGGGGAGAGGAGCGGCGCTCCGGGCGGCCGCATCGCTGAACCGCGGAACAGGTAAGTGGCTGTTTATTAAAAGCCAGCAGCTATACTTTTTGTTTTTGCTGACAAACTTTTAATAAACAAAAAAAGCCTGGAACTTCGCTTTAAGGATAGTGATCATATGAAGCCATGTATTATCATTGTTTGGCTCCTTTTGAAATCATAACAACAGAACTCACCCAATTGACCCTGATGAAAAGTTTCCATCCCCTGGATGTTTGGCTTTGGTACGGACACAAAAGGTGACACACAGGTTAAAATAGCAATTATAGGTCAACTCCCCACATCTGTGGCTTTTTAAAATTACAATAAGTGCCTGTGTATAAACAGCCCATGAGTTTGATGGCTCTCACGTGGATGCACTCAGTAGACTAGATACTGAACCATGGGGAGCAGAAAAGAACTGTCAAAAGACCTGCATAACAAGGTAATGGAACTTAATATGGACAAGCATATAAAAAGAGTATCGTCATATTGTGCTCCTTAAAAACAACCACACTGTCTTTTTCCAGAGTGGCCTGTATTTCTCCTGAGGTTACCTGTGGGGTTTTTCTTTGTATCCCAAACAATTATCATCGTATTGTGCTCCATAAAAACAACTCGCACCAGGAGGACACACAGTGATTATTGCTAGCGGCTATAGCTAGAATCACTTGAAAAATCCAACATGCTGGTTGTATCCAAGTTGATCAAACTGTGTACAATCAGCCTGCCCTATACATGGTTAGAATCTCGGCCAGTGCCTGCTGAACCGTCTGAGAATTTAACTGTCTATGGCCAGCTTAAGACCAGTCCCTGCAGCCTCCTCTCCTCTATGCTCTGGTGGTCGCCGGTCCTCTGATATCATCAAGTCCAAGTCAAAGGTGAGTAAAGCTACTTTTTGAACCTCCCTAGACCTAAATGAGCATTTAACCCTTGGAGTACGGGGGCAGCCTCACTGTGAGGGAGCGTTTTTCCCCAGAGATGGACTTTAAGAGCCCTTTCATACTGCCAGCGCCCGGGCGTCGGCGGTAAAGCGCTGCTAGTTTTAGCAGTAATTTTTTGCGACACTTTTCGGGCGCTAGCGGTGCACTTTTAAAGCGGAGTTCCACCCAAAAGTGGAACTTCCGCTCATCTGATTCCTCCCCCCCTCGGGTGCCACAATTGGCACCTTTCAGGGGGGAGGGGGGTGCAGATACCTGTCTACTACAGGTAATTGCACCCACTTCCTGGAATAGTTTCCCGCAGGAGTCACCCCCGTTCCCACACCCTCCCCCCCCCGCTGTCTCCTGGGAAACACACAGGTCCAAGGAGATAGCAGGGACCACTTAGGATGCGCAGCGCGACTTGCGCATGCGCAGTAGGGAACCGGGAAGTGAAGCCGCAACACTTCGGCTGCCGACATCGCTGGACTCCAGGACAGGTAAGTGTCCATTTATTAAAAGTCAGCAGCTGCAGTATTTGTAGCTGCTGGCTTTTAATAATTTTTCTTTTTAGGTGGACTCCCTCTTTAACCCCCGCTAGCAGCGGAATAAAGGGTTAAAAGCGCCGCCTATTGATTTCAATGGGCAGGGGCGCTTTAGGAGCGGTGTATACACCGCTCCTAAAGTGCTTCAAAAAAGCTGCTTGCAGGACTTTTTGTGTCACTAAAGCGCCTGAAAAACGCCTCCAGCGTGAAAGGGGTCTAAGTGTTGCAGTTATTTAAAAGCATTGCAAAGAAGTAGAGAGTAAACACACAAGCACAAGTCTAGCAAGTATTCATTTTACCAAATCCCTATAATCATCTGGACTAAATGGAGGCTTTACAATTGCCTGGCGCTCGCAGATGAAAAAGGAAAGCATTACACAAGTTTGATATCTGTGATCCCCCAATGACCAGAGATGGCAGGATTAGGGATACAGGTCACGGTTCGCCCCTCCGAGCCTATCCGACACGGTCCCAAATCACTGAACCAACCTAGTTTTCTAATGGAGGCGAAATGAAAGTCTATTTCTGGAGGTGACTGACTTTTTAAACATCAAACTTAACACTGATGGTGCTGGCTGGGATCTCATTAGTCAGGCTTTCCTAAAAAAAAAATGTTTAGATCAAGAAGGGGAAAAAAAAGAACTTAAAAAAAAACCAAAAAAAACCCAAAAACTAAATAAAGCAATTAATGTGACATTCACTAAACATACACTGCAGGTGAATCTTCCTGGTGCATGTGTTTTAATTGGCAGACATCAGTTAATGTTTGAGAAGGGTTACATTTACTAACAATAAATATGCCCATTGAGGTTAAAAAGCCAACATATAATATTTAAATTATCGTTTAATACGATTTATTTAAAAACTCCAGTAGATAATATATAATAAGTCAATATAAAATATAAAATATACGTAATAAACAAAAAAGACTAATAAATAAAAAGCCAATATATAAATCTATAAAAAAGACAATGTATAATATATAAAAAATGCAATATATAACATATAGTAAGCCAAAATATAATAAGCAAAAATATACTATATATAAAAAAAAAATTAAGCCAACCATATACTATAAAAAGGCAATATATAAAAAATACAATTATATATACACATACATATACAAATATATATATATATATACATATATACACACACACACACACACACACACACATACACATATAGTATAAGAGTTGTACGCAGTTTGCATCCCCTGGCTGAAATGGTGAAATGTTGGCATTGATATTGAAAATAACTGACCATGCCAAAAAACTGGCTTTTATTTAAGGATAGTGATGACGTAAAAAAGCCATTTATTATGACATAGTTGTTTGGCTCCTTTTTAAATAATCAAAAGTTTCCACCCCCTGGAATGTTTGGCCTTAATACAGACACAAGGTGACACACACAGGACAAAATGGCAATTAAAGGTTAATTTCCCACATTTGTGGCTTTTTAAATTGTGTCTGAGTATAAATAGTCAAAGAGTTTGTTAGCTCTCATGTGGATGCACTGAGCAGGCTAGATAATCAGCTGGGGAGCTGAAAAGAACTGTCAAAAGACCTGCATAACAAAGTAATGGAACTATATAAAGATGGAAAAGGATATCAAAAGATAACCAAAGCCTTGAATATCCCAGTCACTACGGTTCAATCACCTATTAAGAAGCGGAAAATTTGGCGAACTTTGGATACCAAACCAAGGTCAAGTAGACCAAGAGACATTGCAGCCACAACTGCCAGAAGAATTGTTTGGGATACAAATAAAAACCCACAGGTAACCTCAGGAGAAATACAGAATGCTCTGGAAAAAGACGATGTGGTTGTTTGAAGGCGCACAATACAACAATACTTGAACAAAAATGAGCTGCATGGTCGAGTTGCCAGAAAGAAGCCTACAAAAGTTACAAAAGAAACACAAACAAAGCAGAGGCCCCATCTAGGGGTGAGTGATAGCATGGCAACCTGGGATGCATAGACAATGGAACCTTTATCTTTTAACATCTGTAATTGCCAGCCAACCTGCTTCTTAATTTGCAGCACTGGGGCGCTATTTTTTTTACCTACACATGCTTGTGTTCCTCTGGAAGCATATACTGGAGCGCACACACATGAACACTATAGGAGTCGAAACAACCTCTACCTTAATATTTTCATTTGGTGATGATCATCAAACAAAGCAGTGATGCCTAAAAGCTGCTGTCATCATGTGCCAAAGAGAAAAGAAACACAGACTGAGACTTCTAGGGGTCTGAAGTTATGGTGCCCTTCCAGAGGGACGATCTAGTCTGGGATAAATTTGACATAATGGCCCAGAGGACCAGTGCCCAGGGCAGCAGGGTTAGAGGGGACCGCATTTACAAACCGTGATAACGTTTGCTTATTATGTTTCCCACTTTGGTCCGTCTCTAGACATCTGTGGTTAAATGAACTGATTCCAGACCGCCCCGCGTACATTTACTGCGGCAGGGCGGCTCGGGTGCGCAAAATCACGTACCTGTACGTGACTTCATGCACGAGCTTGGCCGCGATGGCCGCCGCAACCCGCCAATTGTTCACAGGAGAGACAGATCAGCTGCCTGCCTGTGTAAACAAGGTAAACAGCAGATCTGTTAGGAAGGGAAAGGGAGATCTTGTGAGTCAGCTAAGCTGAATCACGGATCTCTCTTTTCTTTCAGTGTGACACTGTCCCACACAGTTAGTAAGCACCTCCCTAGGGAACATTTAACCATTTGATCGCCCCTGGTGTTAACCCCTTCCCTGCCAGTGTCAGATTTGCATTTTTATAGCACTGATCACTGTATTGGTGTCACTGGTCCCCCAAAAAAATGTCACTCAGTGTCAGATTTGTCTGCCGCAATGTCGCAGTCCTGAAGAAAAATCGCAGATCGCCGCCATTAACAATAAAAATTTTAAAAAATAAAAGTCCCTAAATCTATCCCATAGTTCGTAAGACATATTTACATAGTTAGTCAGGTTGAAAAATGACAAAAGTCCATCCAGTTCAACCATAAAAATAAATAAAAAATAATATCAAACAATCCCATATACCCAATCCTATACCCATAGTTGATCTAGAAGCTATAACTTTTGCACAAACCAATCAATATACGCTTA